>VZTV01042076.1:0-11466 GCA_013400875.1 Anhinga rufa | reverse complement strand
CAAACAAAAAGAAAAGCGTATAGTGCAGAACTCCTAAAGAGAGAACTATGAGACTAGATTATAGAGCATAAAACCAGAAAAGAGCAACAGGATGCAAAATTAGTTATTTGAAAAACACACTCAAACAATGTCATAAAATAAGGTAGTTAACTGAATGCATTGATTTCATTAAGCCATATTAGGATCAGTCCAACTCCCACTGATTTTTTAATAGAATACAAATATGAAATTTATGGAAGGTGTAAAGACAATTGTCATGTTGATTTTGATTCATTCTTTGTTCTGAAATCTGAATATTATTGGGTAAAGAGTTGAGATTATGTAACTATAACACTAAGAACATAACAATGTTATATTAATACATATTAACATGACTAGATGATCAAACCTTGTTCAGTTTTATGGCACTATTCTGGACTTGAATCAAGGTTGCCTTTTTTTTTTTCACATTTACAGAGCTGTTGACACCTATTCCTGGCTTTCCACCAACCAAGGAAGAGTGTCTGTCTCAGGTGACCTGTTTGCTAGACAGAGTAAAAACTGCTTTGCCCTTTGATTATGAGCATTTGCAAGGTATGTTTTAAGCAATATTTTACATAACCCTTTTCCTTCTATTGATAATTATTTTTTCTCTCTTTTGCCATTCTTTTGCTTTCTTTGTAAGGCTTTTAATAAACTGTTTGCTTGTATTTCTTTCCCCGTAACATTAAAAAATGCAACCTCAGAGAATGATGTTATCACACAGTGAGATAAAGGCAATTTCTTTTGAAACCCTTAAAATATCGAAGGTATTCTTCAACTTACTTCATGGTAGTTAGAAAGTTCAAAGAAACAGAAAGATTGGTGAGGGAAACAATTCCTAAAGAAATGGTTTTATAGAATACAATTGAAAGGATGATGCAAGATTCTGATGCTTAAATCAATAGAGGAAGAGAGAGCGGTGTTTCTTTTCCTCCATGGAGATAATTTTCCTATCATTTACTTTGAGCTGTTGCTTTTCACTCCACAGTGCTACCAGTTTTCACAATAAACCTTCCTTGCATGTGCAGGGGTGCCACTGATCTACTTAAGGAACAGAAAGCTGAATTCCTGGATTCTTTATTAGCAAGACTCTTAAGGCAGAGTTTCCATTTAAAGTAGAATTTACAGCTGTGGGCTCAACTCTGCAATCCTTATTCACAGAAAAAAAGCAACGGCTGGAATGCAAACCTCCCATGACAAGGGACTGTGGTAAGGATTCACGTCTCTTAATTTTAGCTTTAAAAAAAAGCATCTATCATAAGCTAGTCACCAAGGCTACTTTATAAAACCAGTGGAAAAGAAGGGGATTTGTCAAAAGTTCACTTTTGGCTCTTTAATCCCTCTGAAGCCAATGGAAAGGCAGAGACTCCTCCAGAGCTTAACTTGGATGCTCTGAATAATTTTCTAGAGGAGTACCTAGCTCTTCAATGAGTATTGTGAGATCTGCTGGGTTATTAGTCTCATTACAGAATATCCCCTGGAGCACACCTATAGATCACACTTGTCATTCCTCTTACCTTAGTGCTCTGTTTTAAGATAGAATTAATTATCTGTTGGGGTGCCTCTCTCTCCTCTGTGAGCATAGAAAGATCTGAGGGCAGCTACCTTAGGCTAGACCCCTGCCTTTTAGGTGAACTAAACTTGGAAAGATCAGTCCCACTCCAGACTCATGAAATACAAATGTGCTAAAGAGCCTCTGAACTGGAGCTGCATTTAAGCTGATAATTCAGTTTCACCAGAAGAAAAGACTTCTGTATTAACTCTTCAGTTCATTGCAATCCAATTCGTACTTCAGAAGAATGTTTGCAATCATTATCTTTATCATTATCCTAGCTCTCTCTGCAAAAATCATCAAAACACAGGGTAAAAAAGAACTATGAAAGTTGTTTACTAAACACCTGAAACTGTATTTAAATAATGGTTTGTGAAGGACATAAGAAAAAAGCACACAGCAGTAAAACACGCTCATTCTACTCTAACAAGACTGGAGTAGCTGAGTATGCAGAATGCGTACTTTTCTGTACACTTTCTATAGCTCCCTGATCTTTGTTTTCTCATAAATGAAGCTCTAAACAAATGGAATTCAAAAGGCAACATCTTAGTCATTTTTAATGCAGGTTATATAGGTTATACTATATAAAGGAGTTGAAGTTGAAGAAATTGCAAAAAGCATGCATTTAAAGATAATTTTACTCTTAGTTATTTTCAAAGGGCAATATACCTGTTCACAAGTCTCATTCAGAGCTTTTGGGTGTATAAAATTCCGTAATTTGCCTGCTTTAATTGCAGAAAGCAAGTTATTAGAACAACTGGTGCAAGTATTTACAAGTGAGACCTCAATTTACTTTCTTTATATATTAATCCATATCATTAATTTCTTTCTTATTGAGCTAATGGAATTCTAAGGGTGGTACCCTAAAACTGATGTCAATGTGATGAATTTTATCTTTAGTACCTCCTGATTCATTAAACAGCTTATTCGTTAAGACTATTACATATTTTATGCCATTTTGATCATCTTCCTTTGCAGATTCCTGTTAAGTCCGAATACATGTGAGCTGATATTCTTTTATTTTGGACTCCATTGAATGCTCTGTCTTAACATGGACTTGGAAAGGAATCTGCCACAGTAGATTACTTCATGGTCGCCATCCTTTTTATTTTTTTATTTTTGCATTTTTCATGTATTTGTTTACTTTGTACGTAAAATAAAAGTGATAAATATTCCTGTTGGTACTAAAATACATAAGTGTGTCAGAATGAAAATAAAGAAGATGATACACATTTCAAAATAAAAAAACAGGGAATGACAAATACAGGGTTTGCATCTATCAAGAAAGAAAGCATTCTGCAACAAAGGAGTCTATCAAGTGGTCTTCCTGTGACGAAAGTTATTCAGGGCCTATAATTCTGAATAGTTCAGATTAGAATAGATGACAGCACATTAAATAATTATTTCTTTGGTTCTTCTGTCAATTTTTGCTGCTATAATGGGGCATAAAGCCATATTATACTAGATTTTAAAGGGGTTTTATCTTATTTAGTTTCCATACTAACTTAAACCCTAAATTATTACCATTATGATGAGAAGAGGAGGTGATTTGTTAACATACTGATGACTCTTTAGAACCTGTCATTTAGTGCATTTATCCGTTGTCCTTCACCAAAACTGAAAGCGCTTCACAATTCAGTGAAACTAAAAGTATTGCAAAATAAAAATATTTTCTTATTGGATATAGAAATTATGAGATTTAGCTTTCCCAGCTTGCCAGATAAATTGTCTCAATTATTGTGAGCTATAATAAATTCTTTTATATTTACTCTAATGCAATAAATCTGTACAATCTGAGTGTTAAGTACAATACCTACTGTGTCAAAGCTTTCCTCTCAATGTTCTCAAAGGACTGCTCACTACTTCAGTGAGTACCTGGTGTTGCACTAAGGTGAGTTCATGGCAAAATTCATTACATATTAATGCAAAATTAATTAATATTTGACCTTTGTTACAGCTCCTGATAATTATTGAGTTAAAGTCTGCTAGAAGGGTGATGTTATGTGGTCATGACCATTTCAGTATTTTAGGCAAACGTTAGTTGAGAGACCATGGCTTAAATTTTACTGTTGTTATAATTTTGAACTATATAACTCCAACAGTAGGAAACTAGAAAAAAATAAAGAAAAAGAAAAAATATTATTTTCCCTAAATCTGATAATTTATTCAGTATAAAACACTTGTGGTTCTTTCAGAAGCAACAACTTTTTTGGTTTAATAGTACACTTTTAAAGTGACTCTCCTGATTATGCCCTCTTACCACACTTGGCTCATGGAGTCATCTCTAAGCATTGGAACTGAGATGAGAAGGTGGATCCCAGAAAGGTTACAAATGCTATTTCAGATCAGCGCAGGATGTGTTGTACATCCTCAGGTCTTAGATGTAGAAAAAAAATATTAGAAATTTTACTCCCTACAGATGTTCAGCTATCAAAATATCTGACCAGGTATTATTTAATGCACTGCCACCCACATGTTTACACACTCAGCTATCACAGGGACAAGGCATAAAGACTGTTCAATGAGAAAATGACAACATGGGAACCATCCTTTGATTTTTTCTCTGTTTTCCTATTCTCACAAATCTCAATTCAAGGAAAACTCTTAGTGCAGAATTTATACTAGAAAGTGTAGTGAGATAGATCAGGATTTTCTGTATTATCAAGAGATGATGGGAATGGAATGGTATTCATGGACAGTTAAGCAGGCCAGTTATGTCAATCCCAGTCTAACTATTTTTACTCCATATAAGAAGAGTAGAAAAAAAAACATATCAACTTTCCAAATAATAAAAAAAAAGGATTAATCATTTTAACCTACTCCTCATTTAAGAATATAGACTGCCATAAAAGTATATTGTTTAGATTATCTTTATAGCTTCTTAAATAAGAGACAATACCTTTCAAATGGTGGGATTTTGTAGTCAATCTTTCTTCCTGAAATAAAAAAAGAGAAAGTTGCAGTTAAGGATTTTTTCTCTATAAAGAAGAAGATTAAAGGACTACTCAGATAAGATCTTCCCTCATTTTCTATGTCTTTGCTTCTTTTTTGCCAGAAGAAAAAAAATAAGATCATGTTATCTTTACTTTAAATGTAGAACAATCCTTTAAATCCTCATTATTCTTAAGATTACAGAGATTACAAGTCCATACAGTATTTCCTGAAAACAGATGCAGAGAAATGACAAGCAAGTATCTAAATAAGCGGCCGATAATTCTTTCTCTCAAACACTGATAAAGGGAAAAGACACATAGCATTAACTGTTTTTTTGCCATTTTGTGATCAAAGCAGTATAGTAAAGATGAACATGAATCATAGAGAATGGCCTGAAAGGTTTTTAAGCAGGCTTCTTAATAAAAAATATGCTAATCTGTAGATGGCAGATTCAGATGCACTTTCAAAGGTGTCCTGTGCTGAAAAGATATAAAACAAAGAGTAAATGGATGTAAAAATCAGGTGCAATATCATGTGCAAGTTCTGCATTCCAAACACTCACTTGCTTCAAAAATCTGGCTTTTCCAGTTTCCTTATTGCAATTTATGATTATTTGAGGTGAGATACTGCTCTTGTTTCATATAAAGTAGATCTTGGCCATTCACTTACTACAGGGCAACACACCATTATTGCTGTAGAGTATTATTTGTTTCTTTTTCAAAGTTATTTCCAAATTTTGCTTTGAAAAGTGATTTAACAACGAATTCTAGCAAGGTTTTCATTTGTCCAACATACTACAACATTTATTGAAGTATTTTGCATCAGTATTGCACAAAATAGAATATACAGAACATGCAATAGCACTAAGCTGAGTTGAGTTCTTGTTCTCTTACGCTGAAACTGCATTTAGAAGCAAATAAATTGAAAGCAGTGAAGAAATGATTGTGTATTTTAAAACTAATACATGTACTTTCTAATATAGCCATCAGGAATGCCAGGCCATCCTGCTAAAAATCAACTGTTCCTGGAACTTCTGGTAGCTTTCCAAGGAAATTAATTGAAATGGTGTGAAAATGCAGGGACTTGATGGAGTTTTAAAACAGTAAAATTCACTGACCTACAAAAAAGTATAGAAGAGCAGTACTATTTGTTACAGTTCTCAAACAGCAAGTTGTTCTTGGGGTTTTTTTTTTAGGTTCTTGTTCCTGATCAACTGAAACTTAAAGCCCCACACTGCAAGACAATATTTTGAAAAAGACCTAGTAATGGAGCCTTGATGTCTGATTTATTAAGAAAATTAAGTATGTTGAGTTGCTCTGCCTATGTGTCTTCCCATATAATTTAACTGGGCAATTTCTAAACAAATCAAAACATAGAAATCTTAGAGACACAAAATTCTGAAAAATTTTGTGGAAATTTGGAGGTGAGTAGAGGATGGAGACCAAAATAAGGAAAAGCAGGTATAAATTTGGCCCACTGAATAATTTCAAGGAGAAAATCAATACATATATACTTCTGAGGTACCAATAATACATCCTGACACGGGAACATGAAAAAAATAAAAGACAAAGCCAGCCCAGTATTGCGGCAAGGGACTTATAAAGGAGACCTAAACACGGTCTGTCGGAAACAAGTTGTCACTCATTCTCCAGCTCATGGGAATGACAGAGGGTGCCAGAGCAGTGGCACAGGCTGCCCAGAGAGGCTGTGGAGTCTCCTTCCCTGGAGACATTCAAACCCCACCTGGACGCGGTCCTGTGCCCCCTGCTCTAGGTGTGCCTGCTCACGCAGGGGGGCTGGACAAGATGATCTCTGGAGGTCCCTTCCCACCCCTACCATTCTGTGATTCTGTGATTCTGTAATACCTTGGCTTTAAATAATTTTCCTCCTTGAAAAAATAAAAAAAGGCCATCATTCTTCCACTAGATTGACTAGTACTTTTTCTGAAAAGAATTCTAGTGTTTATGATTGTGTGTCTGTTACTATTAATGGCTGCTTCATATGTTTACAAAATCACAATACTACTTAAAGTTAAAATGATTTATTTAAGATTTTAGAAATGCCATATATATGGAGGGTGAAGTATGAAGTAATTTTGTATTACCCTCTGTAAAGCAATGTGATAGAGGTATCAGAAACCTAAAAGCTTTTTTTTCTTCAGTGGTTTACCTTTTAGCTTTCTTAGAACAAGTGTGGCAGAAGACTTGATATATCTGTTTTCCTGATTTAGAGGTCTTTTGGAAAATTGTTATGCTATAACCTAAAACTTATATTCTAATAAATTTTCTACTTAGACTACACATGACTGGTTCTAATATATGCATATATTATTATATTTCATTTTGTTTGGTGGGTGCTTTTTGTGTATAAAATGTTTTCATATGGGGTATAGAAGGATTTCCACTTACATTGTTTGCTTGTCTGTTATTTTTCTCTGGGGTTGGAAGAGATTATTAGCAGAGAACTAATAACAATGTTATTGTTACATTTGAAATGGCAGCCCCTTATCTCAATGACTAAGCTGAAAGCTAAAGACAGAGTTGTCTCAGGGAAGATTATAAGGAAGCAATAGAACACCTGCTGAAGGATTTGAAGTCTTTCAAGTCTTTCAAAATAATTAGTTGACTGAGGAATCCAGAACTTTACAAAAGGAAAGCATTCACACCAATACTTATAAAGAGAAAAGAGAGCAGGAGCAGGAGGAAGAGCTCTGCATAGGCCCTAAGATCTTGATAGGATTGAATAAATCTTAAAGAAAAGTAGACATTCTGAGGTTGGGTTTTGAGTAGAAGCTTTTATCCTTTTTCCAAAAGGCTATGTCCTTCCTGGGCATATCTGTGAGTTATCTGTGGTTGTTTAGAAATCCTTTGACTACTCTGTTCTTATCTTGTTTTCATTGTTATCTTGTCCCTGAAAGTATTTAAAAAAGAAAAAAATATTCTTCAGAATCGCCATTTTGGTGGAGCTCTGGAAGAAAGAAACAACTACTTCCTACTTTGTGGCAGAGCTGGCATGAGAGGAGATGGGGTCAGGATGTAAATGGTTAACATATAGAGCCCCATCCTTTTGGGAAGGAGTGCTTGACAGTGGCCCGGGCTGGTGTCTATATGTGCCTACATATGCCCAGCCCTGGCCAAAATAAAAACACATGGGATTCTGTGACTGAATTTGTGCAGGCCAACTTGATGAGGTATGTGTTGAGACAGCTTATTTAGTATTATAATAGTAAAAATTTCATGGTATATATATGGTATATATATACTATGAATTTTCTCTGTAGGGCTTTTCAAAAACTTTTACTTTACATTTTGCACAAGTAATATCCTTTGCATAAAATACCTCTGTCTTTACCAACTGAATATACTGTAAGTATGAGGTTTCTTCCCACTCTTTCAAACAACATCAGATGTTGATTTAGTGTTGTGACTTTATGCAGAAATTAATTCCAGTGCATGCTGCTTTTTCTTGCAGTAACAGAGCCATTGTATGTGTGGATTCCTTAGCAACGATCTGGGTAACTAGATCCTTAATTCTTTTTCAGATACATTATAACTACATGCTCTACTGGAAGGGGCTAATGTGGCTTGTTTGGTTGGTTGTTTTTTTAACTTGTATTTAATTCTCTTTAATGGAAATTAAACTTTGATTTGGTTTTAGGGGAATAACCAGAACACATTCCTCTTGGACACATATCAAAAATATTTATAGAAGCAACACACAGAAAGGTGTCAAGAAACAGAACTTAAATGATGACCATTACCAAAATAGCATAAATACCATGTATAGATGACTATCTCTAGTTTAACAACATAAGAGACACTCATTAAAACATATTTCCTTCTTTTTTCTTCCCAGAAGTGAACAAAAAGACATTACAAAGTGCCAGACTGACAGCAGTGGAATTACTTCTGTCTGCCTAGTAGACAAAGCATAAAAAACAGGCAAGATTTCTTTAAATTTTTATTACCTTTGTCAGGCTTGGCTTTTTCCTCTGCTCTACAAAAAAAATGGCTCTTTATCCATTGAAATTAATGATATAATTTTCATTTACTCCAAAGACTTTTAGTTTAACTCTCAAACGCAGGAGCTAACAGCATGCTAATTACCATTTCAGTTACATGTATGTATGCTAAAATATATGTTTGTCAAAATAAAAAGAGATATGATAACTAGAAATTGCATTGTTTGAGATTATTGGTTAAGGCAAGTCCTATTCTTGGATCTTCCACTTACTGCTAGTAATTGTAAGTACTTCATTGCACATTATTTTTGAATAGTGACTCTACTAAGAAGTAGGAAGTATAGTCCATCAAAAAATAACTTGGGTCTTGCAATAGTGGGTAGAAGAATGACTAAGTATATTGACATTGAGAATGAAAAGTTTGTGTACGGCACCTCTAGCATAGCTGTGAATAGATAAAAGTTCTAGGATGATGACTATCCTGTTCTTTCCATTTCTCATGGAAGGCGTTGAAGTATTTTAGATGTAGGAGTGACTCCCTGGAGAGCTATATATAGCTAAGGGTAATTGGGAGGGAGGTAAAGAAGGGAAAGGAGTTCACATTTTTTCCCAGTGAAAAAAATACACCCTTTGATAATTTTGTAGAGTAAATGAAAAGAGTAATAATTTTTGTAAATTTTAATAATATTAAAACATAAATTTTAACTAAATAAAAATGTTAAAATCGAACAAAACTAACCAATTACATATAACTCAGATACAAACACTGTGCCAGGCTCCACACATGCTTTACAATTATTTCCCCCTTTCCGTTAAATCCTCATGTCGATGGTTCTGCTATACATTTCTTATGTCTCATCACATAAATCATTATAATTCATATTTCCAAGGTAATAGAATTAAGGTTGCATGAACAAGTTGTATTTTGCTTTTGCCTAATCTGAGCATGCTTGATTATGAAATATTAATGTACTTTTAATACAAGGATTGGGGGATATTTCTCACTACATGTAATCTTTAATTTTCTATAATTACCCTCCCTTTTCCTTTACTCTTACAGAATAGCAATTTGGCCTAAAGTTTATCTAGCAAGATACAGATTGGATGGGTGGTCTGCGAGATGGGTAGGAAATGGGTTAGCAGGTCACACTTGGAGGTGATCAATGTTTTTTACTCAGGCTGGCAGCCGGAGTACATAAGTGGAGTCCCCCAGGGATCAATACTGGCCCCCTGCTGCTCAGCATCTTCAAAAACAACCTGGACTATGGGATTGAAAGCACCCTCACCAAGTCTGCTGATAATACCAAACTGGGTGGTGAGGTGAACACTTCAGAAGGGAAGAACACCTTACAGAGAGACCTGGACAGGCTGGAAGACTGGGCTAGCAAGACCAGTATGAAGTTTAAGAAAAGCAAATGCAAAGTCCTGCACCTGGGATAGAATAACCAAAGAGTCCAGTACGGGTAAGGATATGGGTGGCTGGAGAGCAGTCTTGCTGAAAGGGACCTGAAGGGGACAACAAGCTGAACATCAGTCAGCAGTGCACCACTGCAGCAACAAAGACAAACCGGATCCTGGGTTGCATTCGCAGGGCATTACTAGCAGGCATAAACATGTAATCATCCCACTATACTCAGCACTTGTCAGGCCGCATCTGGAGTATTGTGTCCAGTTCATGTGTCCACATGAAGAAGACAAGGGACAACAGGTACATCTTGCACTGGGTGAGGTTTCATCTCAACATAAGAAAGAAATTTTTACAATAAGAGCAATCATTCACTGGAACAGCCTCCCCAGTGATGTGGTAGAGTCCCCATTTCAAGATGCTATTAGACAAGGCACTAGATAATCTCATCCAGGCTCCCTTTCCCATGAAAGGTTGAACCAAATGATCTTTCAAGGTCCCTTCCAGCCTGGGCTAGTCTATGATTCTGATTCTTTGATTCTTTGAAGGTATATGTTACACGTATGTTTTTTTCTTGCTTCCCCCCACCCCCAATCATTTATATCTTTTGAAAAAAATGAAGATTATGTGCAAAAATATTCAGGAAGACAAACCATGGCACCATGACACTCTGTCAGACCTCAGTTGTTATAATGACTCAATTGCCCTGCCCTCAATTTGGAGTGGAAGTTACTGAGTGCAATTTTCTTACAAATTTTCCTTTCCCAACTTACAGAGAGTTGAAAAGCTGAAGAAAGATTAGGATCAGAAGCTAATATTTGAATTGCAATCATATATCCAACTGATGATTATTTTAAACTGACTAGATATTCTGATGAAGTAATACTTCACTGGACTCTGAAACAACACATCTATTTTTCGTACTCGGTTATGCATGTTCTTTTCAATTTCTAGTCTTGGTGAGACTGAGTTACAGAAGTTTATTTACAGCAACTCCCCTGTAATAGACTTGCAGGAGTGCAAGCAACAGCACGTTGACTGAAAAAAGTCTTTCTTCCTTGAAAGGTCATTGGAAGCAGCTTTTCAATAATATTCCCTACAGAGATATACTGGGGGAATGAAAGACAAAAATTGAGCCATTCTGCTGGTAACAACTAAAGTTAGTAAAAACAAACAAACAAACAAAAAAGCCTAGATCAAAGTCAATCAATGTGTCTGGATATCTTCTCACTGGATTCAACAGGCTTTAGAGGAGATAAATGGAAGTGAATAGCAGGAGTAAGTTGTCTCTTCCAGATAATGAAAATCAGGAAAATTTCAGATACAGGCAACTGAAGTAAGTGCAAGAAGTAAGATGCAAATCAAGCCTTTTGGGTTATTTTTCTTACAAAACATTAGACAACTAGACTTATGAGACTGATTTAACTTATAAAATGTTACCTGCTTAATAAGACTCTGACTGTCAGTTTGGCAGTCTCAAGATCATATAATATTTTCTAATTTGGGGCTTAAAATATTAATTTTTACCTTACAATGTTAAAGGTAATTATGTATATAATAATATACATAATTATTATACATATACAATTATAT
>VZTV01042075.1:0-21747 GCA_013400875.1 Anhinga rufa | reverse complement strand
CTTCTTCCCCCAGCTTTATTTATACCGAGCATGACATCATATGGTGTGGAATATCCCTTTGGTCAGCTGGGGTCAGCTGTCCCGGCCGTGTCCCCTCCCAGCTTCCCGTGCACCCGGCACAGCATGGGGAGCTGAAAAAGTCCTTGACTAGTATAAGCGCTACTGAGCAACAACCAAAACATCTCTGCATTATCACCATTGCTTCAGCACAAATCCAAAACACAGCCCCATACTAGCTACTGCGAAGAAAATTAACTCTATCCCAGCTGAAACCAGGACAGGGATGTTGGTGATCGTTAACTCTCAAAAGGACAGAACAGGGAAGGCAGGGGATTCTAGGGGAGGAAAAAGAAGATGTAGAATAAATTGGTGAGAATATACTCTTTTATTGATGAAGTTTCTTCCTCCAAAGGTACAGTTTTTGATTAGCAGGTTCAAATACCTGTCTCGGTTTTCAAAATTCAGACTGCTGCTCAAACGAAATATTAGACTGATTCAAAATCCATGTATTTATTTTATTAAATCCCAGTAAACTGAAGGAATAGCAGATGTGCCATACTTGCTTGGCACATCTGGACTAATATTTGGACTATTTCTACATTAGCAAGTAGTTGGTGCAGTATTAGCAAATATGTAGAACAATGCGGTTGTTTCTGAGGAGCTAGCACTGGTGTTATTTGACATTTCAAAGGGTTTTACTTTGGACTAGTTCTGATTTGGTTCTGTGAACTGGAGATCCATTAGCGGTTACAGCACATCTTCTGGTTCAGTTTCATCCCAAAGGAATCACAGAATCACAGAACGGTAGGGGTTGGAAGGGATCCCCAGAGATCATCTTGTCCAACCCCCCTGCGTGAGCAGGCACACCTAGAGCAGGGGGCACAGGACCGCGTCCAGGAGGGTTTTGAACGTCTCCAGGGAAGGAGACTCCACAGCCTCTCTGGGCAGCCTGTTCCACTGCTCTGGCACCCTCACAGGAAAGGAGTTTTTTTCCTCATATTCAGATGGAACTTCCTGTGTTCCAACTTGTGCTCATTGCCCCTTGTCCTGTCGTTGGGCACCACTGAAAAGAGTCCAGTCCCATCCTCTTGGCACCCACCCTTCAGATACTTATAAATACAACTTGTGCACTCTGTGATGCAAGACAGTGCGGTGAGTAGCAAAAAAATGGTCAAAAATGGATTAACCTAGACTGAATATATGAGGCAGTGTTAGGAAGCGGTAGGAGCTGCTTTTGGTCTAGGTCTCAATCTTGCAATTAGGTTTGAACTTTATTTAGTAAATATGTCCTTTTCTAGGTATTAAGATTTATGATAATAATTTTCAAATGGATCAATACCTCTGAATGTTGTTCACATCTCAGTAATTACAAGAATGAAATTAGTTTTTTATATTGTTCAATTTAAAAAGTCAGGACTTGACAACTCTATCAGCAAGCACTAATCGAAGACTCCAGGCTTCATTTTGATCTTTGAAATATGTAGCACAGTCTAGATTAAAATAGATGAAATTAGAAGTATTTTACGATTTTTGACTAAAGGGGGGCATAATTCATTGTTGATAGATATATATTTTGATTATTATTTTTTTTAATTTAGTGGTTTCTTGTGTCTTCTCATGTCCTGGTCATCTGAATTATGATCTGTTCAGGTTTTTATCTACGAGATTGGAGGCAATTGTATTGATGTCGACACATTCTCTGCTCCTGATCATGGAAAACAGAGGCACACTTAAATTCTTTGTAGGACTGTTTTTCAGTTTGCTGGAGAACAATTGTTTGTACTAGTAGTTGAGGAAAATCTTGTGGTGTCACATCAACATAATGTAAACCAAATTAACGCTGATTACTACTGACCACAAGTGAATTATTTCTGGATCACAAAAACCTTACTGGACCTTTTACTGATTTTCTAATTGTGGGAACTCTAGGCAGCATGTAGCAATTGCCAACGTTGTAATATGCATGCTGAAATTTGCTCTGACTATTGTTGAAGAGCAGCCCAGTAGAATAAAAAAATCAGTAGCTACCAGCATCTTTCCCACATGAGAAAGTTACATCAATGATAATTATAGGTTTTTGAGACAGAAATATATTGTAGTAGAAAGCTTTCATTTTGATGATGAAATAGTTTATTGCATAAGGATTAATATTCCAGCTAACTGCCTAAAAAGTCCCTTCAGATACAAATATTTATTGTAGCTATTTTTCCCAGGCAATGAGTCCTTGGGTCTAGCATGCAAGCAGTCAGGAGTCAGTGTTTTGGTTATGCATTCAAGTACATTTTCTGGCAGCTAAGTTGTGTTCTGAGGATTTCAGTGTAATGTACAGTAGCAAGAAAGGAATAAAATAACTTCCTCTTCATTAAAACTCTAAACATTTTTTAAATGCCCCTTATCTGAAGTTATAGTCAGGAACAATTCAAATAACTTTCTTAAGTTGCAGTTTTTGCCTCCATATGATTGGGTAAACACTTCCATCTTTTCTCTAATGTAAGATCATTTAATCACAGACTCACAGCATCTTGCTCTTGTTTTATGAAGGCAGGGTGCTGCTATGGCCTTTTCCTGAACCTTTTGAAATTGCACATAATATATTACAAAAACTCAATTCTTTTTTAAAATTATAACCAGGCATCTGAGAATAGAACAGAAGTAGAGATTCTCGGCACCGGAAAATAGTAGATTATACTTTATTACTTTAGGCTTCCTGAGGAGCAACAGACTACAAAACGTCTATTTATTGGATATTATGCTTTGTTAGCAACCTGGGTTTTTTAAAAACCTTCTTGTAACCTTTGAATACTTAAAGGGGGCTTATAAGGAAGGTGGGGACAGACTTTTTAGTAGGGCCTGTTGTGACAGGACAAGGGGTAATGGTTTTAAACTAAAAGTCTCAGAATAGATACAAGGAAGAAACTTTTTACAATGAGGGTGGTGAAACACTGGAACAGGCTGCCCAGAGAGATGGCAGATGCCCCATCCCTGGAAACATTCAAGGCCAGGTTGGTCAGGGCTCTGAGCAACTTGCTCTATTTGAAGATGTCCCATTGCAGGGGAGTTGGACTAGATGACCTTTAAAGGTCCCTTCCAACCCAAACTCTTCTGTGGTTCTATGAAAACAGCTTAAAGGGACAAATGGAGCCAATGTTAAAAAGGCCATGGCCATCTTGGAGAAGCTCCCAAATAACTGACTTGTTAAACAGGAGCAAAGTACTTTTGTTACAGCGAGTAGGGAAAAAGTTAAGTGCTTGTAGAGCATATAGAGCAAAAACTAGGAAAACATTTCTAATTCTTGAACGATGTGATTCAACAGCAGCGTCTAGGGGTTAGGATCCCTCCTCCTGCCCTCCAGTTCTGCGTTTCATGAGGCAGTTTAATGAACTTAAAAAGCACAGGAATATAGGCAAGACACCTGCAGATGCCAGTATACTGGACTTCTTAAGAGCAGATTCCTATACACTGCTGTATTTTTCTATAGTATGTTATAAGTTTGCTAATTGCTTTGATCAGGTGACACAGTAATATAACAATAAACATATTACTGGCATGTTTTGCATTTCACCACAGTTCCATATCTGTTTATATCTAGTACTTAAAATATTATATCACATAGGGCATACAGTAAATAGTGGTGAGCAACATACAGTTAATTATGTTCTAAAAAGCATGTTCTCACTAAACCATACACTTAGGGCAAGGTTTAGTTATGCTTTGATGAAATTCAATGGACTCCGTTCTGCAGGAAAACAAAGGAACCGCAGGTCTGCTAGAGGTTTTTAGAGGGTGTGATCTAGCTGTTCCTCTGGAAATCCTATTTTAGCTGGGGATGATCTCTGCCATCCTGAGTGCTCACAGAGGTCCGTTTTGGCCTTGTAGTCTGTGAAATCTTAGCCCTTTGTTTTTACACCATACTGTTTTGTTCTCTATAAATTGTGCATTTCTCATATAGGTTTTGGTAGATTAATATGAAATCAGAAGAGTAAAAGTGAGAAAACTCCTGGGTTGAGATAAAGACAGTTTAATAGGTAAAGCAAAAGCCACGCGCACAAGCAAAGCAAAACAAGGAATTCATTCACTGCTTCCCATGGGCAGGCAGGTGTTCAGCCGTCTCCAGGAAAGCAGGGCTCCATCACGCGTAACGGTTACTTGGGAAGGCAAACGCCACCACTCTGAACATCATCTTCCCCCAGCTTTATATGCTGAGCATGACATCATATGGTGTGGAATATCCCTTTGGTCAGTTGGGGTCAGCTGTCCTGGCTGTGTCCCCTCCCAGCTTCTCATGCACCTGGCAAAGCAAGGGGAGCTGAAAAAGTCCTTGACTAGTGTAAGCGCTACTTAGCAACAGCCAAAACATCTCCACATTATCAACACTGTTTTGTATCACAAATCCAAACCACAGCCCCACACTAGCTACTATGAAGAAAATTAACTCTATCCCAGCCCAAACCAGGACAATATGCTATTTCCCCAAGGCTTTTCACATGCTACTGAAGAGGGCTTTTAATGTTTAGATTCAAGTTTGATTTCAGTTCTGTTGATGTTTTGCTGTAAAATTGAGTGTGTCACTAGCATTTTTGTACTAAATGACTGTAAAAGTACATATGAGGCTGTGTCAATGTCTTTTGAATTGAAGATGTGGATCTAACCCCTTTATTCACACTTAGGGTTTTTATTTTTGTGTAGAGTTTGCAATTGTAATCTGTGGCAGGTATTACTGCTGTCATGGTGCTGATACAGTAGGTGGTGTTTGGGGTAAGAATGTCATATCTCAGACCACAAGTGATTCAATTTTTTGGTTTTGCCCTTTTAAAGTCAGCTCAGTTGTGAAAGTGGGGAGGGTAGATTTTTGATCTTCAGAAGTGATTAAATTCTTTTTAGATTAAATTTGACTTGCGTCATATGTAAAGTGTTAATATGTGAGAAACCATATGGGCTCTGTAACTGTTTAAACAATAGTTTCAAGGTAAATAACCAGTGAATACAGTACAGGGTATGGATGCATTTGTAAGAGAGTTTTATGAGAGACGCAGACACAGTTTGTAAGTTACTTCTCACTACCTGGACTATCTGGCCATCCCCCGATGAGCCAGCCTGCAATTGCCCTTTCACTCCCCAAAGCTGTCATCAGGTACTTTTAGCCTTTTGTTCTGTCCTGGTAGTGAAGGTAGAATAAATAAAATTAATAGGTCAGCCTACTTCCACTAGGTTCAGAATAAAAATACATAAAATGAGAAAGGAAAAGCAATAGAGATCCTGCTCTATTTTTGGAAGAGGCCTTTCTACCTGTACAGTGTTTTTTAAGCATCACCTTTATTAAATCAGAAGTGATGCATTATTAGAGCTGAGTGGAAGGAAAGATATATGCAGGACATGTATTTTCATGTTTTAGAGGAAGTTGGGTAGAGAAAGAGAGCAGGCTTACGTGAATGTCAAAAAGAAAAGATACCTTGCAAAAGTATCAGATTAGCTCAGGAAAGAGTGCTTTTTCTTTATCATCATTCCTTTCATCTGCACAAAGGAAAGAGTTGTTTTGTTTTGGTTTGTTTTTGTTTTGGTTTTTTTTTTGTTGTTGTTGTTGAAGAGAAGATACCTGAGTATATGGTACAGCTACTTAGATTATGCAATGGGCAAATGTTGTTTTTATCTAAAATGAACACAACTTCAGCCTTTAGTGTGATATAGACACTGAATATATTAACTACTTTTATCTCTGTCTGGCTCCTATTGTACATTAAATATGTGGCCACATACAAATACTAACATAACTGCAGGGTTTGTATGCTTGTAAAAACAAATATTCTTGTAAAGACAGAGGTTTGCCCTTTTATCTTCCTATCTGCAATCCCATAAGCAAACATATTTTTATGGTTTTACCATGAAGTGGTTACAGTTTAGTGAAATACCAGATGTTGGGTGTACTGTTACTAAGATTTGTCACTTCCACTAAAAACCTCTGGACTTCTTTGGTTTTGCAATAAATTGAAACTAACCAGAAAGATATTTGATAGATTGGCTTGAACTAGAACCTAAGATCAGAACCACTGATATTTTAGGTGCAGCTGAACATCCTGTTCCAAATTAGGGTTTTGGCATTGTTTCTTTTCAATTTGGGTCATTTACAATAGCATAAATATTTTTTAAAACAGTAGATCGTTATTTTTTATAGGGTTAATGCACTCCTGAGAGACACGGTTATTCTTTAAAGTGGTAGAGATGTTTTCTTTAGTGCATGAAATTTGAAGGTTTTATGTATTTCTAGGTGCTATGCTTAACTGCCCTTAAAAAGGATTTAAAGCAAACTTGACAGAATCAGGAAGCAGTGTGAACTTTATCTTACAGCTTTCCATAGAAAATAAATCATTTTTGTGTTTAAATGTGAATTTTATGTTAATGGAATTGGCTTATATTCATAAGAAGCATTCATCAAACAGAAATGTTTGGCATATGCATGGTGTAAGTGGAAAGGAATTAGGCCCTTGAGAGATCAAGATGGTTTGTGTTAGGAGCTGCAAAATCTGCTAGCCTGACCAAGGCGAGGCTGCTGCAGCTCCGTGTCCCCAGGTCCAGCCAGTAGCAAGGCTGAGCTTTTGTTCCCAGTAGGCACACGTGCACACATACACACATAGTATGTATATATATACACCTGGTCATCCACATAGATCAATACAGAAACAAACCACAGCACTCTCCCGAACACAAACTGCACCAATGACCTGACCTTGTTTCACCCTTGGGGCTGGGCAGGATGAAAGCCTGTTTGTGGAATATGTATACATAAATATACATATCTACAATATGGATGCCTCCAGTAGCTGGTGTTTGACCCTCAGTCCATGCAGTTGCTGGTCTCCCATCCCTGGTCTCTGCAGTCGCCAGCACATGGGCATGTGAGGCTTGCGGTGTGGCTGACAGCTCCATTCCGGTTGCTGGTGCTCAGCCCAGCTCCTGCGCACACACTGTGGATCCTCTCAGTAGCTTTAGACACTCAGCGTATCTCCTAGTTGACCCCGGCCTCCCTGTTGCCTCACGCACAGACACACATGCAAATGGATCTTTCTGGTACCTGGTGCAGACCTATAACCCTACCAGTAGCTGACCCTTGCACCCCAGAGGCTCTCCTGTAGCTGGGACCTCCTGTCTCTTCCAGTAACCAACTGTTGGGCCCCTTGGTCTCCCCAGTGTCTGCCTCAGGCTTGTGGCTGCTCTGATACCTGGCTCCCAAGCCTCTGCTTCTACTCCTAGTCCAGCTTGATGCTCATGAGCAATTACACGCGCTGAAATACACACGCACAGCATGCATGCACCCTGCTCTCCCTGGTTTCTGGCAGCACAGAAATGTGCACCCCTATGAATCATGGTCCCCTCTCCAGTTGCAGGCACTCAGACCTCCAAATACAGGAGACACACAGAGCCTCCTGCCCAGGAGTTACAAATGATATTTAAGACCACACGACAGACTGCAGTGATCAGTGCAAGGCATGGCCAGACAAGCTTCCTGGGCAGCAATCTGTTTCAAGTGACCAACCCTTTTTTTTCCCTGTGTTTACCAATGGTTGTTCCTCCTCAAACCACCCTGATCCCTATTTTTCTGGCCTTCTGTCTTCCCTAAGCATCTCATAATAAGTGTTGTGCTATCCCAAGGTGCTCTTCCCTTGAATCCTGTAATGAGTCCCATGCCCCTGTAGGCAGTAGCCGCTGGTCAGACTGTAAGGTGAGAGGGAGCCTCTCCCTTCTCTTTAGCTAGTGAGTGTCACACCTGGACAGGCTGATGGCTCCCCTGGGACAGCCCTGGGGGGAGCTGGGTCAGGGTTCTCTGTTTTCTCCAATTATATTGCTGGGACCCCTACCGTGTTACTGTTCCTCTGTGCTGCTTTGTGTTTATGGTGATGAGCCTTTAATCACATAACAGTTTGTATAATGGAAAGGGGATCATTTACCTGCTAGTATTAAGTCATTTGGGTTAAAGTGCATTAAGGCCACCAGTTCTTTGTTAGCTTAATTGTTGTGATGGGATGTACTTAGGTGGTGAGGAAGTTCAGATAAACTGGGAGGTTAGGCTTTTCTGGCAGGAAGATTTTTGCTTCATTACTAGTACAGTTACCTAACCCAAAGGATTTAGACATTTGTAGAGGCAGTTGAGACCCTAATGATGCTGCAATAGAGAATTGTACTTGCAAATGTAGTAAATCAATGGAGTAAGATACTGCCTGTATATAGGGATGTATATCTCCCACTTTTTACATGTATGAACTAGTTAATAAATTATGCAGTTTGGTTTATTGGAGGGCCATATTTAAAGGGTGTTTTCTTGGGAACTACCCCAGAATGACAGCTTGTCTGCTAGACATCAGAATCTGCCACAGCGAAGAGATAACAAAAGAGCAAAGAAATTTATGAAAAGCTTTTCCTTTGTAGGAAACTTCTTTGATTTTTTCAGGAATAAAAAATGCTAACTCCTCATTTTGATTTTTGTGTAAATCCATGGGTTTTTGTCATGATGTTAATGTGACAGGTCAAAGCTGAACTCAGCAAAGTAGAGTGTTAGAACTCTCACATAAGCTCTGTGTAACGTGATTGCCCAGCAGAAGCCTTTGTAGAATACCCTACATTATTTATAAGTCTTTCTTTACAGTATGGGATTTTATGATATGGTAAAGAAATGAGGATGATATATTGCTTCATTGATGACATGGGACCTCTACAAAACATTTAACTTCAAGTGTATTAGCTTTGTATCTAACAGAGAATTAAGAAATAATGAGTTGGAAGAAACTCTTTCACTAAATTGTAGATCACTTTGTTTTGTACCATCCTAAGTCATCTATTCCACGGGGCTACTTGCCGGTAAAAAACAATGAAGAACTAAGTAGTCATTCCAGGGTAATTTTTTTAAGATTAGTTGGTGTTTAGGAAAAAAAGTGCATATAATTCAAGTTTAATGGGAATATTTTTGTTTCTCTTAAAGGAATTACCTACTGTTCTGCTTATTCATCAGATGGATGGGCATGAAGGTGCATGGACAATATTACCGTTAATGAGAGAGTAAGTATAATGAATGCCAGTTCTTTTCAGAATTTTTTATAACCAATAATATAAATATTAATTACTCAGACCTCTTTTTTTCAGAGGGAAGGTTTTGGAAAGAAAGTTGCAACCTTATCTTTTCACTTTCTTGGTCTATTTTTTTTTCTTTTTTTTGTTTTCCAAAGCAATTTTCTGTTAAATTTCATTAAATCAGAGGAAGCTATTTTAAATAAAAGAGCAACAGTAATATAATTCAACTGAACAACTACCTTCTTCAAAGTGTTGTGGGTTTTAAAATTATTAGGGAAGTAAACTAGTCGAAATACCATCTTTAAATCTGTATTTTCCTATTTGGTCCCCACTTCTCACAACATAAGGTGTGAGGTATTTCAGAACTTTTGACCTTTCAGATTATTTGGCTGAATGAAGTGGATAAATAATTTTTAAAAAAATAAACACTAATACCTGTTTGGGATTTCTATCTTTTATTGCTTACTGTGTTTCTAAGAGGTGGTATGACTCTATAGTGAAAAGGTATAGTTTTCAACATCTTTTTAGAAGCTTATATGGCTAGTTTTCATCTTAGTATGGTCAGAGAAGACAGGTAATCTCAAATATCTTTTTCTTATTAGCTTATGCAGATGGCTTCAGGGAAGACATGCTGCATTTACATGGTAGTATGTTGCAAAATTTCAGGAAGCAATGATGCCTGATTCAGAAGGTCCTAAAGCTCCATGGTGCTGAAGGCTATTCTTTGCCTAAAACTTGCTTTTGAAATTGATGCCAGAGGCTCTGTAGCCTCTTGAGGTTTAATTTAGTTAATATAATTTATTAGAATTACTCAGAAGGATGGTTTTGTTTTGGTTTGAGGTTTTTGCATCAGAGTGGTTGCAGGACAGGATGCTTTTCCTTCTGCTTTCCATTGCTTTCTGTGTGTGTAGAAACATGAAAATAATGCTTGTGTAGTAGCTATCTTTGGGATGCATGTAAACCTTGAAGTAAATTAAAAAACTGGAAGATGATGTTCCAACTATCAATCATCTTTGGTTTTCCTTCTTAGCTCCTATTTCAATGACCTAGTGGTTCCTCTTCCTAATTATTTATGTCTTGGTGACAGGGTTTACAGATACAGCTCTCACAAGATAGCAAAACTCAGAAGCAAAAATACAAATGCTCATTTGTGTGATAAAGCAGAAGAAAATTCTTCAGAAATCAGGAGTCTTAAGTAGAGGATTTCCATCTTGAGAATTCAGGAGTATGAATTTCCTTGTGTCTACTGTTTCACTTACCACTTTTGGCAAAATGAAGACATGGAGTAGTTTAGAAGTATGTCAATGTTGTGAAGCTTTACTGTTTAGTTTACTCAATGGACAGAAGAGGAATGGAGGAAGGGAGAGCAGCCCATTCTGCAGCAGCTGATGATGCTTGGAATTGTGGTACAAGATACATTCTTATCTGAAAACTGCTTTCAGAAGAATGGCTTTTCTCAGTTCTGTAGTTGTCAGCTTTTTTAAGGAGGCTTCTAAACAGTTATGACAATTCTTAATTTTTAGTTCTTGGGCATAGGTTAACTTCAATAAAATACTTCATTTCACAAGATATAAGACATCAGTGGATGTCTTATGACACAGTACCCTTACAGTCTCCAGAAGGCCCACTACATTTCTTCTCAGTAGCCATGCTCATTAAGGAGAGAATAAGTCCTTTTTTTAAATTATTACCCTGAAACTGGATCTTACCTGAGAATCTCCAATGGCTTCTTGCAACCTAAAATCCAAATTTGTTGCTATGCGATCTACATAAGACTCTCTGCAGGCCTTAAATACTTACCCTTGTAAATCATTCTGTTTGTCCATTAATAGCTAGATGAACAGATCATTCTTTTTGTGAACTTGTATGTGCTGTATTCACAAGATGCAGTAATTCTTTTCATGGGGTCATTCTAGTGTTTTCTTGTTACCCTTCACCTACCTGCTTTAATGTAAATCCAGGTATTTCTCTCCTAAAGTTCTAGCTGAGCACTAAAGCATGAGAGAAAAGCCTTCAGTCTTCACAGGGCATTGAATACTGTACATATTTAAAAACATGAGGGCATCTCATACCCTTTCTGTACTTGTTTGGCAAGTTTTAGAAGGAACAGCTAGAAAGTGTCTTTCCCAGCTGATTGTATCTTGTTTGCTTGCTTGCCTGAATGGCAAAATGTTGCCCAGATTTCAGTGTTAAGTAGGCAAAAAGTATATGCTTATATGAACTAAAAAGGTGAATGGACTGTGAGTTCTTCTGGCTGTTATAGTTTAGCAGATGAAGTATCATAAGCAGAAAGCAGCGAATAATCAAATACCATTGCAAGACACAGAGGAAAGGTAGCTTTATAGGAAGATGACTGTCGTGGTTTAACCCCAGTCAGCAACCAAGCACCGCACAGCCACTCACTCACTTCCCCCCCCGGTGGGATTGGGGAGAGAATCAGAAGAGTAAAAGTGAGAAAACTCTGAGTTGAGATAAAGACAGTCCAATAGGGAAAGCAAAAGCCACGCACGCAAGCAAAGAAAAACAAGGAATTAATTCGCTACTTCCCATGGGCAGGCAGGTGTTCAGCCATCTCCAGGAAAGCAGGGCTCCATCATGCGTAATGGTTACTTGGGAAGGCAAACGCCATCACTCTGAACATCCCCCCCTGCCGCCTTCTTCCCCCAGCTTTATATGCTGAGCATGACGTCATATGGTGTGGGATATCCCTTTGGTCAGTTGGGGTCAGCTGTCCCAGCTGTGTCCCCTCCCAGCTCCTTGTGCACCCCCAGCCTGCTGCTGGTGGGGTGGGGCGAGAAGCAGGAAAGGCCTTGACTCTGTGTAAGCGCTGCTCAGCAGTGACTAAAACATCCCTGTGTTTCCAGCACAAATCCAAAACACAGCCCTATACTAGCTACTGTGAAGGCAATTATCTCTACCCCAGCTGAAACCAGCACAATGACTTGTCCCAGATGAAAAAGGACTGAACTAGTTTAGCACCTGACAACCATCTGGTGTTTCTAGCATGTAATTAAAAGACCTGCAGAGGCAGGTATCACGTGTTCTAGCATAAGTATTTCTCAGATAGTGGGTTTGTGTTTGTTTTGGGGTTTTTTGTTTATTTTAGGCAAATACCATTCCCTAAAACATAAATGATCCTATCACCCTTTTTTACTTATTTTTGCTGACTTACATTTCTGTTGTTTATTTTCATTGCTGATTTCATCAGTAGACAATGCTGTAGTGGAAGAAATCTGTAATGTTTATAGGTGCTAATTTTTTTATCCTTCTCCTCAGATGATTTGTTTAATTGAATCAATGTAAAAGCTATGCAAAGGAAACTGGACAAGTAAAGATTGGGTATTTTTTCCATTAAGATGTTGTGTAGGCTTTGTTTTCTTAAGTAGTGGAAGAATCAAGGTGGGACGAGTAGAGAAA
The DNA here is from genome assembly GCA_013400875.1 of Anhinga rufa. Taxonomy (NCBI): domain Eukaryota; kingdom Metazoa; phylum Chordata; class Aves; order Suliformes; family Anhingidae; genus Anhinga; species Anhinga rufa. The sequence continues at coordinate 9,273 of VZTV01042075.1, read as the reverse complement.
TGCGGAATGAGAATTTTCTGAAGGAGTCAGGAATCCTGCATTGAGATTAGTGTTAGCTTTGAGGACGGTAGGGGAGTCCCTTCAATCTGTGAAGTTTAGCTGTACTGAAAAAGCTAAGGAAGTTTTTAAGTTGCAGGTGATGATTATGATCAGTGTCAAAAGGCTGTGAGAAAACCTGTCATTAGGCATTTTCGTGATTGTTGCAGTGGTGTTAGATGCCCAACAGTGGGGCTCCTTGGAAGAAAGTTAAGGTGTATAGGGGAAAGTAACTTAAACTGCTACCTGTAAACTCAATTCATAGGTGGCTATTAGACCTGTAGTACCTATACATTCCTGAGTGGACATTCTTTATGTATCTCTATTTCCATCTTTCTGGAATAACTGGTGCTATAAATAGCAGCAGAGGCAATATCTTTACTCGTTCACTGTAGTCCTTTGATATATAATTCTAAGTTAGTAGTAAAAGTTTCTTTGTCTGTGTAAATTAATAATTGATTGCAAAGTACTTATATTTGGGGAATGTGGGTTGAATCTATCATTCTGTTCATAAGCCAATTTATTAGTAAAATCATAATTTCTTTTGTTAGCTTCTCTGTTACCTATGGTAGGAACTCCTCTTGGATTTTCTTCTGTGAAGAAGACACAAGAATACAAGTTGTAAAGCTGCTAGAAACACTTGGAAGATTTGATGCATCTAAGGTGAAATAAAAATTTAGATACTTAACTTTTTTTTTAATGTGCTTGAATGGGTTTTTAGATGAAACGTGGAATTAAGTACGAAATTATAAATACAGAATTTTAGAATTCCTACTTATGGCACAGTTTCTGTGGTCCAGAGTTTAATTTGATAACACTGCCTGGATGGCTCAGAGCTCCAAACATTGGAAAAGATGTATCCAAATGGCTTAAAATAGGGAAACAGCTTTCTGTTGCTGCGGCTGAGAGTGAGCAAGGTGTTTAACATGAAACAGTATGAGTGCCTGTCTGGCTGTTGAAGAACTGTTAAAATTGAGCAGAGAAAAGATTCCTTCTGTGGATAGCCTGAAAATGATGTAGCATCCATAAAAAGATGAATATAGTCTGCTGTCTGGTCCCTCTCCCCATTTTCCTGTCTGTCATCAGTTCTGATTATCATCAGACAGAATGACTGATGTTGGTTTGACTAACTGTCTCTGAACTAATATAGTAGGGTATTTTATTTGCATTCTGTTTCTGAACTGTCTTGTTGATAAGGGACTTCTCTTTACCTGCTGGGAAAGAAACACCAAAAGATTTGCAGAACAAAAGAAAAATGCAGTCACCAAGGAACAAAGTAAATTTGGCAATGCAGCTGACACGAAAGCTGTTAATATTTAGAATTTTCAGTGTTTAGAAAAAAAATTCAGCTTGATGTCCGTTCTTAGCCTGGAATAAAAGAAGCCAAAATCTTCTGTGAAGTATGTTTTGCCTCTTTATTGTTACCTTATGAGTATTGAACTCTGCTTCAGGTCTCACTTGAGCATATTTATTTTTTTTGCAGGTGCATGGCATTGTCGAGTTTTCTCACAATTCTTTTCTAAAATGGTAATAATAACAATAATTCAGAGCTCTTACATTTTTAAACACTGTCTTCAAAAAAGCTGACTGAATGTATTCAGGCCTTTGGAATATCCACTTATTTCTGTGTCAGCAACACCTTCTAATTGATGTTCTCAGAAACATAAAATTTTTTGTTCTAGATGCTGCCCTTATGCCAGTTTTAATTTCTCCTTTGCATTACATGTAAATTCTGTTACAGTAAAAAATTATGTTCCAACCTGCATTAAAAGGAAAATAGAATGTTTTGCTTTTGTGCATAGTAATCGTCATCTTAGTGTAACAGTCCATGGTCATCTTAGTGTAACAGATTTCTTATATACAGTAGTAGTCCATCTGTCACAAAATTTAGGATGAGTTAGACCAGAATGAGCTCATTCATTGTTCATTTTAAAATGTCAGCAGTCTGCATAATAAAAAGCTGGTATACTTTAATCACAATAAAGGGTCTGCAAGGGGCATGTGAATAGTTGATGAATCTGCAGCTTTTCAATCTGGATACGTAGAGATTAGTAAGAGATTAGATACGTAGAGATTAGAACTATTGAAACTGATGTGAATGTAATATTTAGTGAAAACAGATGTGTGAAAGCATCATGAGAGACTGTGGAGAATGTTAAGAGAATGACAAGCATTGATATCCAAGGACATTATTGACTGCAATAAAACTACAAAACACACAAAAGTGAGGAGTATCTCATTTACATAAAGACCTTAAGGCAAGCACTCAGACGGTCAATTATATCTGAACATCAGGAAACACTTTTTTACTGTGAGGGTGACTGAGCATTGGCACGGGTTACCCAAAGAGGTTGTGGAGTCTCCATCCTTGGAGATAACTCACAAGCTGTCTGGATATGGTCCTGGGCAACCTGCTGTATAGGTGGCCCTGCTTGAGGAGGGGAAGCTAGACCAGATGATCCCCAGAGGTCCTTTCCAACTTCAACCCGTCTGTGATTCTGTGTTTCAACAGCAGATTGATTGAACCTGAGCTTTCATAGTGGAAGCTGGCAGCAATGTTAAACCAAATTGTATGTGCCACTCCTCTTCCTGTCATTCTAACAGGATGATAGACTACAGCCCCAAAGATATACAGAATGAGTAAATTAAGCTGATGGGCAGCAATGACTTAGGAGCTGTTGATACCTAAGTGGTATAAAAGATCTGTCTAAAGAAGAGTTTGTCTTTGAGAATCGTAAGAAGTTGTAGTAAGACAGTGAGGATGTAACAGTTGAAATCTCCTGTCCTCTCTGTCAGCCACAAGTCTTTAACAGATTAATTTCACAGAATCACAGAATGGTGGGGGTTGGAAAGGACCTCTGGAGATCATCTTGTCCAACCCCCCTGTGTGAGCAGGCACACCTAGAGCACGGGGCACAGGACTGCGTCCAGGTGGGTTTTGAATGTCTCCAGGGAAGGAGACTCCACAACCTCTCTGGGCAGCCTGTTCCACTGCTCTGGCACCCTCACAGGAAATAAGTTTTTCCTCATATTTAAATGGAACTTCTTGTGTTCCAACTTGTGCCCGTTGCCCCTTGTCCTGTCATCGGGTGCCACTGAAAAGAGTCCGGTCCCATCCTCCTGACACACGCCCATCAGATATTTATAAGTATTGATGAGATCCCCCCTCAGCCTTCTCTTCTCCAGGCTGAACAATCCCAGGTCTCTCAGCCTTTCCTCATAAGGGAGATGCTCCAGTCCCCTGATCATCCTTGTGGCTCTCTGCTGGACTTGCTCCAGCAGCTCCGTCCTTCTTGAACTGGGGGGCCCAGAACTGGACACAGCACTCCAGATGCAGCCTCACCAGGGCAGAGTAGAGGGGCAGGATGACCTCCCTCGACCTGCCGGCCACACTCCTTTTAATGCAGCCCAGGATACCATTGGCCTTCTTGGCCACAAGGGCACAGTGCTGGCTCGGGGTCAGCTCGCTGTCCACCAGCACTCCCAGGGCCTTCTCAGCAGAGCCACTTTCCAGCAGGTCAGCCCCCAACCTGTACTGGTGCCTGGGGTTGTTCCTCCCCAGGTACAGGACCTTGCACTTGCACTTGGCACAATTTGGTGCATTTTTCTTGGTATTTGTGAGTAAGTGGATACAAAAGTGGGTGGGTAGAATCAAATTGATTAGCAAGTTAGGTAAAGTCACCTCTGCCCTCTCTGAGGTCTGGTATGGGTTTTGTTGCATCACTTCCCTTTAGCTATTAGTTTAAAGTTTTCTAAAGACTTTGCAGTGCTCTTATTAAAGGTAGGTGATTTTTGCCATTTTTGAAGCACAATATATGAACTGATCTGGTGGTTGGTAGTTATCCATAATGCAATAAATCACATTCGTTTTTTAAATCCACATTTTTGCCTATATGCAATTTGATTACCATCATTCTTTAAGTTACTTTGTAAGTTCCTTCACATATAACTAATTTAATCTTGTAAAGCCAGCCTGCACAAATTTACTTGTACTACATATTAGTGTAGTAAATAAACAATGTTATGACCAAATAAGCTTGGAGAGTATTGGCTGTAATGTGGAATGCCTTCACTGTGATATGTGGCTTAATATTGCCAGAAAGAATATTAAGTGAAAGCCCAAGGAAGGTATATGTATTGGTTTAATTTTCTATGTTTTATAGAGAAAGGAAAGTAAGGTTGGTTTTTTTAATCCATAGATTGTTTTGGTGTAAAAATTAGCATGCAAAAATAGGATAAATAAAGATTTTTTTTCACTCCGTAGCATAACAAAGTGGAAGTCCAGAAAAAAATTGTCTGCAGATGGTACTGTCATAATAAAATGTTACTATTTATTAACTATTTCTGAAACAGAATAGTGTGCTTGGGTTACAAACATATTGAAATCTTGGAGGCCCTAAAGGAGTTTAAAAATGGTGTGCACAAATGCTTCTAAATAATTATTTTGATCCTTTCAAGGCAATCATCTTTGTGCATAAAAATTAGTATGTTTGCCCATTTTCTTTTACCTCCCAATGTTTTGTTTGTTTTCTAATCCTTCCAGTGAACACTATTGAATCCTTCCAATAAAGGAAGGAGAAAACAGGATCTGTTGTGATTGAACGTATAAATCAAAGGCTGAGTAAGTAGGTACCAGGTAGCAACCCCTATGAATGTGGTTAAAAAAGGTGGAAGAAAATCTCCACCCTTAACCTTCTCCGTATACTGGGTAGTGTTAGTTTAACTTTGGCTGTTTCCTCAGCAGATTCCTGAACACCTACCTCAGCCTCAGGAGGCACATGGGGATTATGGAAGCAAAAAAGTTTTCAGCAATTGTGTTACCTGAAGAAGTCACTAGTCAAGTACAAGATATATTCAATTTAGTTTTACTGAGAGTAGCTGATAAAAGTAGAGGGGAGAAATGTGCGTAATTAATGGGAAATGCACTCAGCGCTGCACACACATATACATACACATGCATACCATGTTTTGCTTGTATCAGTCCCTCAGAGAGTCAGTGTTCCTGGCAGGGGTAGCATCCCATGTCTTTGACTCATGGTTGCTTATATGGATCCTGGCCATCCTTGCAGAGGTGGGGTTCCTGAAGCAGGCAGCACCCCATAGCCTTGCGTGAGTGTGTGTGGCAAGATAAGCATCCCGCATAGTTCCCTTTTATTGCCTTTTGGGGAGCCAGGTTGAGTCCGGGCTGGAAGCCGGTGGGGTTGCTAGGCTGAATGTCCTCTGGGGCAGGCACGCCTGCCTACTCCTGCCGGGCTCAGCCAGTTGGTTTTGGCTGGAGGCGTCTCCCGGTGCATGCAGGCCTCTCTCCTGTTGTTTGCTCACTGCTGCACCCTGGCCAACTCTCAGTCATTGCTCCTCATCGACTCTGGGGAGCTATAAAATTTACCTAAATCTATATAGCAACATCTGCTTGGAGTTAGAAAGATGGCTATTGAGATGCAAGGTCCTCTGGAGTTAGACTTTTTTTTTTGTTGAATATTTCTACAGTACTTTTGCTTGAATATTTTCCCTTTTGTCTTGAGTATTGTGTTAATTATTTCTTTATCTTGTGTGAAGTGTATGCTAATGCCTTGAAAGAATTTTCTATTGTTGCTGATAGTTGCCTCTTTAAAGGAAGAGAAAAATTAAATATGGCAGGGAGTATGGAGAAAGAGAATCTCTGTGAAAAAACAGTTTTCCTGACTTTGAATCTATTTTAGTGGTGAATTGTCAGGAATTGATAAGTTGTCAGGAAAAAGCCTGAGTTACTGTCATAATGCAAAGAACTTCATACTTTAAAGATTTAGTATAACCATTAAAGTGATTCAGAATTCTGATTAATTGTTTGTACTTATAGGCCTGAAAAGGAGTTTATATCTATTTATTTTTTATTATATAAATACACATATATTCTTTTTTCCCTTCATTACAGTCTTGTTCTGCAAAAATCTGGGTGTATACTTGTTTTACATCCATTCTAAACAGAAAGATTAAGACAACTGATATTGATGTTAAAGTAGTATTTGTCTGTTAATTATTTTCAGATACAGCAGAGTCAGTAGTAAATTCTTAAACACTGTTATTTAAACTCTAATAATACTACTGCAACTTAATTTTTTAGTTTACAAATGCATACTTGGGACCTTCTTCATTTAACTGTTTTGAAGATCAGGGTATTTAAAATATATTTGCTTTTTAAGTTCCCTAGTGTAAAAGAGGCTAGACAGATGGAAATTCAAAATGGATATATGTAAAGTTCCTGAATGCAACACTTTTGAGTGTCTTGTCTAGTCAATAGTCAATTTGGGCAGGTTACCAAGAGAGGTTTTGGAGTATAGTCGAAACATGACTGCTCTGGCTGACCCTGCTTGAGCAGGGGGATTGGACTAGACGATCTCAAAAAGGCTTCTTTCAACCTTGACCCTTATATGATTCTGGGACTCAGTGTTCTTTGAATAGGTGGAATCCAGGGCATATGCTGGAGTTTGAAAATACAGTGTGTATTTGAATTCAGAGAACTGCCTTTAGTTTAATTTCTTAACAAGTACACTTTTTGTCCAGATCATTGTGAACAATACACTTCCCTTGTTTTTGTTTTCAGGTTTGCTTTATTCAGCATGAATGCAGTCATCATCTTCACTAAAAGGATGCTGTAGATGAACAAAATTGTTTCCTATATTCCTTTACAGGAGTGGTTTTTAGGTAAAGCATTATATGATGAAGAATCTACAATAATTCACCATTATGCCTTTGCTGAAAATCCTACAGTCTTTAAATTTCCAGATTTTGCTGCTGGTTGGGCACTTAGCATTCCACTTGTTAACAAGTAAGAATCGAATTTTAATCACTTCTTGTTTATTGATAGTAATTAAGAATGTTTAATTTATACAATATTTCTAGATGCTAATCAATATTATTTTAATGAGTTATGATTTCATGTGGATTAATATTTTCTATGAAAGATTAAGGTGTTCCTGCAGTATAGTTGAAGGTCTTATTACAGATCATGTAGACATGCAAAGTCAAATTTTAATTTTGAGCTGTCTTTGAATTGAAGCTGCTGATTGCAGCTTAGCTATGGCAGACAGCTTGGGATGTGCTCGACCAGTGCAGGCTGGCCTCTCATGGATTTGACTCCAGAGCCTACACTGAGCTTTTGCTGCTGCCACCTATATTATCAGCATCTATGCCGATACATGTAAGTCTGCTTTAGTTTGAGAACCTAAAGTGCGTAGCAAGACATTCAGCCAGGCACAGTAATGTACAACTAGCTCTGTGTTTGCCTATGTGGACTTGTGCTCCCACTATAAACTTACCTAGAAAATACTTCTTCAATGAAATTCCATTTCTTCCTTATTCTACGCATTCCAAGCATAATTATTATAAACAAACAGTTAGGAATTCATTAGTAGACAAGAGTACAGAAATAGATTTCTGTATTATTGCTGTGCATGCAATTTATTTTGCTTCACTCTGCCTATATAAAGATTAATGTCATGTCAGCTAGTTAATAGCTTAGTCTAGTACAAGTCATTCAACTAGTTCAATACCATCTCTTGTCATTTTAAAAATGTATTCTCCCCCAGACAGCAGTTTTATTCTTGGATCTTAGAGTGACTGCATTGCCCTCCAAAAGTGTTTCTTATGCTATAGAGACAACCTAGATGTTTTTTTTCAGGTTAGATGCTCAGTTTTTAAGTGAGATTTGAAAAGTTGATAGATTTCAGAAGTTGAATGCATCTTGCTGTAGCAAGGACTGATGTTTTCATAAATTGAAGGTGCCTAAGTACTGTGCTTTGGAATACACAAAAAGAGAATATTGTCTGCAGTTTGAGATGCTGATCAATACTGAGCTTCAAACACACTGCTCCTTTTAATCTCCACCTACTCCAGATAAGAACTTCCTTCATGGACAGGAAGAATGTATCAAAACGTGTGTGCTTAAAACTAATATTTAGCATCATCACACTGTGCTCAGATTAAAAAAAATGGTATGAAAAATAAATATAAGGTGCTTCTTGGGGCAATATATACAGAAGTGCGATTTATATTTTCCCCCTGTAAAATGGTCAATAATACCAGCCACACTTAACTGCAAACATTAGTGATTGATTTTTTTAATATGTTTTTTTTTGAGTAAATGTCTTCATCTTTAATTGTATAGGCTTGCAAAGAAGTTGAAAAGTGAACCACTCAAGTCAGACTTTACAATAGATTTAAAGCATGAGGTAAGCAGTGATGTGATGAAAGAAAAAAATAGTCTCAATTTTATATATTTCAATGATGATAAATGATAATGGAAGCAACAGGTTTTTTCTTAGATATTGCTAAAAAGTTTGATTGCAATGGCCTGTTTAATTTCTTTGCCTTTAGAATATTCTAATACTTTTAAACTATATTTCAAACATAGAATAATTCATTAATAAAACTGCATTGATATATGAATACATACATGGTTGTATACAGTAAGGTATCTTCTAAGGCTTGCTCTATAAAGAAGGAGAAAGACTTCCTATCCGTGAAGCTTAAGCTGGCATGAGTAGTATCTCAGATACTAGCCAGCCTCACTCACTTTCTAAATCAGACTCTTACGAGCTAGGTATGATGAACTTAATTTCCTCAAGCTATTTAAACTAAACTGTTGTTTAGTTGCACCATGAAAGTTTGGAATTTATTTTTTTTTTTTTATCTTCAGGTTTGCAACAGTTTTCATAGGTAGCTACTAGGTCTTTCAGAGAATAAGTGAGTTGACTGAAAGGAATATGAGAAGAAAGGAGTGGGGAGATCTGAAAGATCAGTGCTATCTTTTCTGAAGCTTTTTTATTTTTTCTGCCTTCAAAATGTTTGTGCAGCCCAGGGTTTTCTAGTGTCACCAAAGTGAACTCCTGAACCAAGGTAGAAGGGGAGGATGAAGGGGCGGAAGTCTTGTTTAATATCCAGTCTTGTTTAATATCTTTATCAATGATCTGGATGAGGATATCGAGTGCACCCTCACTAAGTTTGCAGATGACACCAAATTGGGTGGGAGTGTCGATCTGCTCAAGGGTAGGAAGGCTCTGCAGAGGGTTCTTGACAGGCTGGATTGATGGGCTGAGGTCAATTGTATGAGGTTCAACAAGGCCAAGTGCCAGGTCCTGCACTTTGGTCACAACAACTTTTTGCAGCACTACAGGCTTGGGGAAGAGTGGCTGGAAAGCTGCCCAGTGGAGAAGGACCTGGGAGTGCTGTCGACAGTCCGCTGAACATGAGCCAGCAGTG
>VZTV01042070.1:154-19089 GCA_013400875.1 Anhinga rufa | reverse complement strand
ACCTGTGATTCTGTGATTCTTTTAGCGCTGGCACTGTGATGCTGCAGGGCACTCTGGAGGGGATGAGGGTTTGCAGGGTGGCTGGGTTAAAGGACTGACCATCAGAAGTCAGGCTTTGCAGGGAGACCTGTAGGGCAGCAAGCATGCTAGGTGCTGCAGAAAACTTTAAAAACTTTTTTTTTTAGAACTGACTCTCTGTGAAACTTTGCACTTGTTGTACCTGCTAAGTGCCACTGCTTCTGGCAGCGCATAGATATCACGAGAACAGAATCAGACAGATTTTTCTACCTGTGGTATTTTGCAGGTGATTGTCAAGGAAATGTAACTTTGACTCTGTTTAGGAAGTATACCTTTATAACCTTGACATAGGTAAAGCAGTGTTTTTGTTACATAGCAGATGAGAAGGCCCCGAAACTTTTGAATGTTTGTGAAACTTCACAAGTTTTTCCAACCATTTATAAATTTTTCTTTGAGAACTGAAGCTTATTTCTGGAGTTATCCTCCATACTTTGATGTCTTTATAAATGCTGCAAAAATGTCTCCCTGTCTGCTGTGGCTCTACATTTATAGCATGCTTACAGCAAAATCCTATTTCTGTTTGTGGTTGTAAAAACTCCCAAGCTGATCCTTAAATAGAGCTGATTGCTCTGTAGTCCTTACTGCCTCAATTTGTCTTAAAAATATTGGTCTATCCTTCCTAGTCATTAAACATATGCCCCTTCTGTCTGCCACCAAGGATTTTGTTAGTGTAAGTAGCACAGAATATTTCGTATTTTCCACATGGGGATTAGAACAGGCTTAATGGAGTGTAAATCTTTATATTATTTGAATAAACAGGTTTCTGCCTTTCCCTTGATTGTTAATTTTGTTCATTAATTTTGAGCATTTTGTTCCATCTAGCAGACCTGCCACAGGGATCAGTGAGGCCTGAGGTCAAGAATTGCTGGAAATGAAGGGCTAGAGGCAAGCTGTAGTTAGAACAGGTTTTCCAGATCTGATTGGGAATGCTGAAGGGCAGTGCTGTCCTCTTATGTAAGGAAGGCTCCGTGCATGGAGCTGGTCCACTGCTGCAAGCCCTTTAAGAGACCTGGCTATCATTTTTATTACCTTATGCATTGTTTACTGCTGGCTTGAAATACCAGCATTTCAATAAGAAGTGAATTTCTTATTTTGTTAAAGGTTTTAAATCCTGAATATGGGCAAAGATGTTGAACATACAGAGAAAAAGCAAATAATAATAATAATAAAAAATCCAGGGTCTTTTGAAAAACAAAGGATTTGTTGCTTTTTATCTGCCCAGTTTAAGGACTGCCTGCTGTCTGCAAGCTTTGGCCCAGGGGAGGGCTGTGAAGGAGCCCAGAGCGGTTCCTCTGGAGCTGGTCCACCAGCCCTCCCTGCCATGTCCACACCAGTCCCAGGAGTACTGCTGCTGGCCCAGAGTCTTTCTGGGGTAAACCATCTTCCCCAGCTTGTGCCCCACCAGCCCCTGGCTCAGCAGAGCAGCTTGGGGGTAATCAGCTCTTCCATGGCTGATATTTGCACTTGTTCTGCAGTAAACAGCCATTGTATCAATGGAACTGTAAGGTAATTTTTGTAATTGATTTTGAGGTAAGAAAGATGTTTTTGTTGTGTTTTCACTTGCCACTCTTATGGTTTCTCCTGATATCATCTATGGCACTGTCTTGGCGTCCCAGGTTGGGTTTCCCTGCTGGAAGGATTAACATCACATCTGTGTCACTCCTGTAGGCACACACCATTACTGTAATTACTCTGGTGCCATTATAAGCTAAATGTAGTGTACTTTCTCGTCCTTTGGTGTTGCAAATTGACATTATGCTGAAGAAATTATTGGAACTATTCTGCTACTTAAAGTTTTCTCGGTTATTTTCCTTGTGCTCTTTATACATAGCTCTTTAACTCACGTAGGGCTGGGTGGTTGAGAAAAGGGTCTGTGGCAGAGTGAACTGAGATCTTTGGGATTAGTGGGGAGTTTTGTGTCAGTAAGTTATCCAAATTAAGCATTAAAAGAGAACAAGTTTGGGGGGGAAGGAGGACATCTGTCAAATGATTTGAAGAAATTTGAAAGAGTGAAGGATGCTGGTGAGAAATAAAGTGCTGTTGCTGATAGACATTTCTCTCAAAAATGACAAATAAACAGATGTTGAGATCTGTTTTTATGAAGTGTTGTGTTGCCTGTCTCAAAGAGAAGAGGCATGCATCTGAGGCCCGATATTGCTGTGGGCTTTACCCATTTTGCCAGGGGAGGCATTTTTTAGGAGCTGTCATTGTAGAGCATGTGGCCCCTCAAAAGATGTCCCAAGACGAGAGCTCTCCTTCCTGAGCAAACCTTGCGCACCTGCAGTGGCAGCCAGTGAGAGTATGTGTCGTCTTTTATATATCTGTTTATGTAACAATGTCCAACTAGTTTTTAATAGAAATACTGTGTGGAATAAAACTCATTAGTTTCTTCTTTTTTAGCTTTTTAATCAGAAATTCTGAGAACAAAGCTTCTGTTCCATCCCTGCAGCGTCTCTAGTTGAGGTCCATAGTGACATCCCAGGGATGCCTACGCTTCTTCCAATACGAGCACTCCCAGATTACCTACCGTGGTTCACACTGGCCGGCTGCCTTGTTTATAACCTTCACCTCTCCCTATTAAAGAAACAGCTGAAAATATCTCTTTTCATTTCAGAACAAGTTGCACTTATGTTTTGTCCCTCTGAGATATTTAAAGCTCAAGCGCTGTGCAGTGTTTTAACATAATTGTTGTATACAGTTCTCCCTGTGTATTTGCTCACCTCAGCAAACAAAGAATTGCACATCACTGATGTTCAGAGTCTGCAGAACTCAGTCCCTAGGGTTGTTTATACACTATGCTTGTTTTATTTTTCTCTCCCAATGCTCATATCTGTCAGATAACAGCTGGGAAATTCAAGATAGTAGTGTCTATATGAAAAAAGAAACCATTTTCTGTTGGTTTAATAGACAAGGCAGCAGTTCTAGTTGGGAGGTACCATGGTTTTGTCTTCTCCAATTTAAGGCCTGAAAATAAACAAATAAACACTGGTTATTTCTTGTTCTGCTGTGAAGGGAGCTTCCTGTGCAGGCAGCAGCGGGATCAAGCCTGGGAGCCCAGGCTGGAGCAAGAATGGTCCCCAGGTTTTAGGCGATGAGCAGGGTGATTGTAACACCGAGTGTCAGCTAAAGGTTGCCTCTGAATCTTGCTCTGAAGCAGTGATCACATGGAAGATATTTTGCATTCATGTAGGTGGTAATTACATATGTGAAGGTTAATACTGTTTTCTGGCAGTTGAGCAGGTATGAAGTGCTCAGATGTGCTTCCGTGCTGTCCATACTTGGAGTCTCTAACACTACAGTTACAGAGATTGGGTTGTTCTTTATGTCTAGAGGAGTTGCATTACATGGTGTCACATCATTTGCTGCACGGAAGCACATACCACATACAGATACAAAGTGTACTCAAATTTTTTTGGGGGGCTTGCTTCATATTTGTGAATAAGTGGAGAGGCAGGAAGGCCCATGGAAATGGGCAGCAGACCAGGAATCTGGTAGTGATCTTCTGAAATGTGACGCTGTCCTCTTGCTGAGGAAAGCCACCCAACATGGCCAGAGTGGGCCCCAAGCATGGGAAGTCCCCTTGCCCGCTGGCTCTTGCCTCTTGTTTTGTGGTCTTGGGCAAGACGCAGAGATGTGGCACTGAAATGTCCCCATCTGTAGAGGAAAGATAACAATACTCTTCTTCCAAACAGGGATTTTGTAGGATCAGACAGTTAATGTTTCTGTGGGTCTTTAAAATGTAAAGTGTTACATAAAGGATGAGTGTCCCTGTTAAACAACAGGGCATCTGTGTTGTTGTATAAATAGCAAACAATAAAAATATTAACTTGAGTAGACTTCTTAAATAGTTATTTCTCCAAGCTGCCAGTAACATCTTTTTTAAGTCATTCAGAAGTAAATTAGCGTGCAAATGTTTCTGCCTCCATTAACAGATGATTTTGCCAGTTTTTCCTGTAAAAGATGAACAATGCAAGATTAGAAGTTAGAGCCTGTTATTCTCTGGGTGACAAAGGAAATCAGCTGTCGAAAAGAATCACAGAGATTTCTGATTCCACTTAAAAAAAACCCCACAGTTGCTTAAAGGAATTCTAAGGGGGAAATGCCATATAAGATCTGGTGACCTCAAAGGACCAAATAACTAAATATAGAATAATTTTTAAAACTCACCTGCACCCACCATAGGAAGGCAGAGTATCTGCTAACTTCTCTGCACATGATCTGCCTTTTGAATTTTGCAAGGTTATACATGTTTGGTCTCACCCAAGCACAAATCAATGAAACCCAGCAGTGGGACATGACTGACAGCCCAGTTTGCAAGTAGGCTGTAGGATTTTGAACAAATCCTAAATGAGTTCAGAGTTAGTCTGGAGCAACATGAATGAAGCAGATGGGTTTTGCTTCATATGAGTGAAAGGAGAATCAGATCTATTGCCTGGAATTGGAGCGTATTAATGGATCTCTGCTATTTTTGCATGCCTTTTGCTGCTTATCTCCAGTTTTCACTCTCTTCCTCAGCATTGTTTCTGGCTTTCAGATTATATAAATATCCTTAGTCCCTTTAAGGTATAGTCTTATGTTACACCTAAGCCTATTTAATGGCAGCTGCTGTCAGAAGTGCTCCCAGCTCCACTCTTGGCTTTGCATTCCTGCTGTCCCTTTTGCATTGAATCTTGTAGAGGTGGTTGGCCAAACTTAAAGGAAAACTAACTCACTAAAAAAGCCCCACAAAATCCCAAACCCTATCTTTTCCATCTGATCAGCCCAGTCATCAAATTCAACACAAGCAAGGGGACGGGAACCTGGAGCAGGGATAAACTGCTGGAGGGAAGGCAAACTGCTGATTTTGACAGAAACCTACAGTTGCACCAGATTAAATGTAATGTGAAATTCCTGTGGTAGCACTCCTTGAGCAGGAAAGGTGTGATATGAGCATGTGTTTAGGCAGATAAACTTGCTGTCAAGGGAATGTGCTGCTCACACACACTGTAGGTCTCAAGAGAGACTTGTATATGTATATGGACTCACCTTCTAACAGGGAGAGCAGGCTCTGGAGATGCTCTCTGGGGTGACAGATCAGCTCAAGGACAGGGGACAGCCTTGCCATGGCAGTACAAATACTGATGGTGGCAGCCCTCTCCTGCCTGGGTGTCTGTTAGAAGGACCAGACTGCTGCCTGTGCCAAGCCTGGCTGGTTTAACGTCAGTGCCAAACGTCAGTGCCACTCCTGGCCATCACACTCTGGCATGGCAGAGTTGACATACCCCTGGTTTGCTGCTGTCAGGCGTGTTACAGCAAAGCCAGGGAGCAGTCAGTTCAGACATCAAGATTGACATCGAGATTCACATGCGGACAGAGTTCAGATTAAGTGTGCGATATACCCGGAGTCATAAATATTACTGCAAACAGATGTCTGTGATAATTAATTAAATACTGCTGGTGAATTTGTAATAACTGAGACACACAAAGTGCTATCATTCAATGTGCAAAACAGCACCTCTAACAGGTGAGGGAGGGCTGTTGCATTACTGTTTGCCTGTGCCCATCACAGTTCAAAAGCTGCAGGTTTTACATACGGGAGCAGAAAGTCTCCCTGCACTCGGCTCCCATCCAGGATGGCGTGGCTACATCAATGGACAAGGGAAGAGCTACAATGTCATCTCTCTGGACTTCTGTAAGGCCGTCAACACGGTCCCCCACAGCATCCTTCTCTCTAAACTGGAGAGATACGGATTTGATGGGTGGACTGTTCGGTGGATAAGGTCACATCAGCTGGATGGTCACATCCAGAGGGTAGTGGTCAATGGCTCAATGGCCAGATAGAGACCGGTGATGAGTGGTGTCCCTCAGGGGTCTATACTGGGACCAGTACTATTTAATATCTTCATCAATGACATAGATAGTGGGATCGAGTGCACCCTCAGCAAGTTTGCAGATGACACCAAGCTGAGCGATGCAGCTGACACACCTGAGGGACAGGATGTCATCCAGGGAGACCTGGACAGGCTGGAGAGGTGGGCCTGTGAGAGCCTCATGAGGTTCAACAAGGCCAAGTGCAAGGTCCTGCACCNGGGCTGGAGCACCTCTGCTGTGGAGACAGGCTGAGAGAGCTGGGGGTGTTCGGCCTGGAGAAGAGAAGGCTGCGGGGAGACCTTAGTGCGGCCTTCCAGTGCTTAAAGGGGGACTATAGGAAAGATGGGGGCAACCTCTTTAGCAAGGCCTGTTGTGACAGGACATGGGCTAATGGTTTGAAACCAAAGGAGGGTAGATTTAGACTGGATATAAGGAAGAAATTGTTTACACTGAGGGCGGTGAGACACTGGCCCAGGTTGCCCAGAGAGGTGGTCGATGCCCCATCCCTAGAAACATTCCAGGTCAGGCTGGACGGGGCTCTGAGTAACCTGCTCTAGCTGAAGCTGTCCCTGCTCACTGAAGGGGGGGCTTGGACTAGATGGCCTCTAAAGGTCCCTTCCAACCCAAACCGTTCTATGATTCTATGATTCTAAATAGGGATGCACTGGTGAGGCGTGATTCAGCTTGGCCCACAAGCTGCTCAGAGCAGTGACATGAATCATGGCTATTCCACTAGAATTGCCAAGAACCTTGGAAAATGGAGAAGTTTATTGCTGATCAGTGGGACCAGGGACTTCCATGTTCTTTGCATTCAGAGCATTAAATTGCTGAATCATTTTTGACATCGTAGCCAGCAAAGACTGACAAGACTGAAGCCTGAAGGCGTTTTCCACCA
The DNA here is from genome assembly GCA_013400875.1 of Anhinga rufa. Lineage (NCBI taxonomy): Eukaryota > Metazoa > Chordata > Aves > Suliformes > Anhingidae > Anhinga > Anhinga rufa. The sequence continues at coordinate 12,266 of VZTV01042070.1, read as the reverse complement.
CAGCAAATAGCACCAGCTGGCACTGCAGGAGATGTTATATTCCCCATGGAATTATGTCTGAGCTCTGTAAACCCTGTGTGTTCCTGTGATTTGATGCTCAGGCAGCAAAAATTGGCAAAGCCCCTCCACCTCCATGGGGGTGATGTTCTGGAACTGGAACTGCAACCACAGGATGGGATTACAGGAGGAGGAAGACTGGATAAACTAGAAGCAAGCAGGAAAAAAGTCAGAAGGAAGAGTTGTATATCCATCTAGGATATAAAGAAGTGGTGCATTACAGCTGAAACCAGAACAGCTGCCCTAACAAATCCTTGCCTCCTCTAGGGAAAAAAAAAAAAACAACAACAACAACAAAAACAGGGGGGAGGGAATATGTGGGGTCAGACAGGCAATTGCTGCTGTGTTTCTAATCACTCTTACATATTTCTGATAAAGATAATATAAGCCTAAAAGGTGAACCATCCTGTGTTAGCAAACAGATACACAGATGATGCTTAGAGAAGTCCAGACCCGCTGAGTCCTGTATATGCAGCACAAGGTGTGCACATCTGGCCACCATCTCCCTGTCTGCCAGCGCATCGCTCTCAGCTTGCTTATTCCCCAAACGGCTCCAAAAGGTTCCTGGACCTCAGGTACCAGATGTAGATGAAATGGCAATTCAGAGATGCCAACTTAATTTGCAGAATCAATAGCAAGGGCAGCAGGTTCCAAAAAAGGGTGCCCTATATCTGTCCTGGGAGTGGAGGAACTTGAGCTCCGTACACTGGCACCTTCAGCAAAGGTTCAGCTGCCAATTTATTCATCCCTGCCAGCTTTCTTTCCTCAAGGGGCTCCAGCACATATCAAGGCAAATGGTTCCAGAGTACAGGCACACAATCAAAGCAATAGTTCCTCTTGTTTAACTGAGTTATGGCTGCTCATCAGCCAAGCTTCATGAACTCAGGGGAGGTGTGCTCACAGCTGGTGGTAAATGCAAATCCCAGCACGCCAGAGCATGGCCATTGCAGCAGAGGAGCTGCAGTAAGTTATATATTACAGTGGTACTTTCATTATTGGTTTTGTTTTGTTCATTTACTTTAACTATGAGACAGAGAGGATTGGTTTTTTTATAGATGGCAAAACTGAGAGAGGCTCAGAATAAGCCCCACAGCCTGGGACTCCCAGCCCTCCACACCTGACATGCACCAGTGGCTGAGGGGAGTTATTCTGCTGCTCCGGAGATGTCACGATACGGAGTATGGCACACACTCCATGGTCACTCCACGGTCAGTACAGCTCCCTCAGACAGTACTTGCCTACATGAACTCCCGGCTCTGGGTTTCCAAACAAGTAGCTCATTCCTAAACTGAAGTAAAGTTACTAGAGAGTGTCCAGAGGAGGGCCACGAAGCTGGTGAAGGGTTTAGAGGGGAAACCATATGAGGAGCGGCTAAAGTCACTTGGTTTGTTCAGCTTGGAGAAGAGGAGGCTGAGGGGAGAGCTCATCACGGTCTGCAGCTTCCTCACAAGGGGAGGAGGAGGGGCAGGCGCTGAGCTCTTCTCTCTGGTGACCAACGACAGGACCCGAGGGGATGGCAGGGAGATGTGCCAGGGGAGGGTTAGGTTGGGTATCAGGGAAAGGTTCTCCCCCCAGAGGGTGGTGGAGCCCTGGAACAGGCTCCCCAGGGAGGCAGTCACAGCACCCAGCCTGACTCTATTCAAGAAGCACTTGGACAATGCCCTCAAACACATGGTGTGATTTTGGGGTTGTCCTGTGCAGGGACAGGAGTTGGACTCGATGGTCCTTGTGAGTCCCTTTCAACTCAGGACATTCTGTGATACTAAAGATGCCTCAATCCCTGCATGCAACTTCAAGGCTCTCTGTGGTGGGTGACACAAGCAGCCTTCTGTTTTCTGCGGAGGCTGGGGCATTCACCAGGGATGCTGTAATGGTAAATTGTTCAACACAGCAACACCTCAGCTTTCAGGAGGGAAAAGGGAAATCCTTCATTCCCTCTATTACTTCTGAAAATAATGAGAAGCAACATACTTGAGAGATGTAGGTAGCCAGTGGCTTTTCTGAAAGGTAGGCTATGAGTGAGTGTATATACGTACCTCTGCCCAAAGCATAAATGTGCCCTTCATCAGAAACACAGTCCCCACCTCCTCACAAGTGGAAGATATCACATAAGTTGTTTTCATTTGCAGTGTCTTAAAAATCTGTTCTGCCTTAATCGTTGGTCTTAAAAAAGTAATCTGTTGATGTGAGTTGTTAGTTTTGTTAATATTGGGACTTGAGCCCTTGTGTAATATGATTAATGAAGTTCTCTAAGATGTAAAAAATGCTATCACTCATCTAGAAATTACTAACAGCTTGACTGACTGAAGAAGAGCTGTGCAACTTTGTCTTGCAGCAAAATAAGATCCCATTTTTGTTTGGGAGTCTGTGCACTGTGTGGTTTCTGTAAGTGGCATGAGAGGAAGGGATGGGTTAATCTTTTCCACTTGAAACTTCTCTGATGACTGCAAACTGAATTGAGTTTGATGTATTTTTAATTAATAGCTCCACACAGGGACACGGTTTGGGATGGTCAGTGAATGAGGAGCTTAGCATAAATCATTCTGTTTGCCTTTTTTTCCTGTCAGACTTAAAACATGACTATTTTCTGCATGGTTTTCATGTCATTTCCTCCACCAGGATGAAATAAAATAATTTCATGCATGATAAAGAAATCCCTGGTCAGTTCTGTTCTGAGAGACCAGTCTTGGAAGCTTTAGAGTGAGATAAGTGAAAAGACAACATAACTTTTCAGTATGTATTTCAAAGACTTTTATCTTGTCACAGCTGATATAATTTTGATCACTAATGTATCCACAATGCTCTTGGTACGGGTTGTGGCCGTTCACTGATGATGGGCAGTGGTATCTACCCTTACCGACTTGGAGGCACCAGTCTCATGCAAGGTAAACTGTAGTCTCCAGTATTTGCGATATCCTCTCATGCACAGGTAAAATCAGCAGGAGCTTGGCGTTCAGTGTAAACCTGACAACAATCAACAAAAAAATCCAAACAAATAACCCCCCTCCAGCCCCCCCGAAGGCATTAGATTGAAAGCAAGTGGTTTGGAGATTAATTTCTTAGACATTTCTAAATGCAGAAAAAGCTTTGTGCCTTTGAGTACTAATTGGATACAAAGCTCATGACTTATGTGTGTATTTGTGGCAAGCAGTGATCGCTGGAGTGATGTGCCTTGATGCCGGGTGCCCAGTGGACTGGTGCTGGCCTCACAAGATGGATTTTGTGTCTGATGTCGGCTCATCCCTCGGGCAAATGCCGGTGGAATGACTCCGCTGTGAAGTCTGACTGCAGGTCACTGGTAGCTTTACCACACTATCTTGCTCTTTTTGGCATTTTAGGAACTTCTGTTACACCTGAGAGCAAAGAATTTCAGTGCTTCCCTGGACTGTGTCTAAAACAGTTTCCCTGTCCCATGAAACTGGGTGCTGGGGGATTTCTCAGTGCTCAAATCCTGCACACCCCTGGGCCCCGTGTGCGGCCAGGCTGCCAGGGGCCGGGAAGGCACATGCTGCTGCAGGACACCCCGGGCGTCGTGGGAGCACCAGGAGCGACAAAATCACCCCACTGCTCTCTCACAGAAAGCAGAGGTTGATCATGCTCTGTCGTAAGTGAGCTCAGATTCAATCTCTGTCTTTGAAAGTGTGCAAAGCCTACTCAGCCTTCCTCACAGCTATTCATCAAAACTTCAAAGAAGTAATATTTTTCCTGCAAGGTAGGGGGACAGCTTGGCATCCCTTTTTCTCTTTTTACTTAAAGCAGTAAATCTTCATTTTCTTAGAGCTCTAGGAGCAATTTCTCATTTCCATATATCCCTGTTTATAAAGACGTTACTTATGCAGACATCTCTTCTGCAAAATCTTTTCTGCCTCAAAAGGCTCAGTACCCCTTCAAGCACTATATTCCCCTTTTAATGCACATCTTGTTTCCATCCCAGCACCCTGCGTAGCCACAGGACTCTGCCTTCTGCTGTGGCTCCAGCCTTCTACTGACAGCAGGTAATTTGCAGCTCATTCCCCTCCATGCAAAAGCAAAGCTGATCATCAGCTTCTTCCAACCTGTGCCTCTTACCTGAGATAAAAGGCTGTCCTTCACAAGGCAGCATGTGAAATGTGTCAGAAGAGCTACTTATCCCATGGCCGGACTTGTCATGTTAGAGGAGGGTCTGATCCTTTCCTTCGGGACCGGTCATTCCGTGTTACAGACCAGCCCGAGCAGCTACAGGGCTCTCTCATTAGCACTCACTGTATTTAATGCAGAACTGTGAAACACTGAACTCAGATGAAAACATACTGCCTTAAGTTACATGGCCAACTGCAAGCTACCATAGAAACGTGCTCTTCCTGTGATGGTGGAGCAGCATTAGGCCAAATCTGAATGCTTGTGGCAACCCCATCTGGGTTTATTCAGAAATAATTTGGTAATACTTGTGGGACTAAAGAAGCAGATAAATGCCAACAGGTAAGTGGATGCTGGGCGTATTTTCAGGCACACTCTAAAGATGCTGTTGAAAGACACAGTGGAACAAAGGAGAGAGATCAGGGTGCTGGGCGCTGCCAGGGGGCTGAGTGCCCTCAGTCCAGCAGCTCTGCTGGGCCTTTACTGGCCTGGTTTGATTCCACACCTGCCCTGCACTAATCTGAGGTCAGTGCCTTCACCAGGAAGCCTCCAAAATTACAAATGTAAGAAAGGGGATAATCTGACCTTAACCATAATCACAGTAGAAATACCAGCACTTGCTGATACAGGGGGAGGAGAAGAAAAAGAAAAAAGGAAAAAGGGGGGGAAAAAGAGCAAAGACTGAGCAGAGAAGCTGTCTATAGACTACCTCTAATAGCGCAAGTGCTGGCAAAGCAAGGCATGAAGATTTAAGAGCAATCAGACCTTAACAGGCTGAAGCCCTGGTGGCCGTGGACCTCGCAGTAGCAGGGAGGCACCATATGCTGCGCTGGGCTTCACTTTAGCTAACCTTTCCCCACTTAGTACTTTCTTAATTCTAGTCCAGGTGCTGCATTTGTCCAGCTCATAGTCAGTCTTACACCATGTTTGCCCCTGTACTGTCATTCTAGTCTTTAGAACTGAGAAGTCTGAAATCAAGCAGACGAGAGCCATCAGCTCCATCCCTAGCTCAGTGCAGGCGCTGCACGGGAAGGAGCTTTGCTCTCCCTGCTCTGTTATTATTTTGGTACCTCCAGCTTTGCGAACCCTCCTAGCACAGGCCGATTCTTGGACACATTAAATGCCACCATACTGCAAACACACCAACAAGTTGCCCGGGGCTCAGCTACATCAGTGAATGGCACAACTTGTAATTCATCCTGTCGATAAGTGGGTGTGTTAATCAAGGGGAAAATCTGTGCAATTGGCTGATCTTGATTCCAATTAATTTCCCGTTAACAGATTTCCTAAATCATTAACAGAATGCCTAGTTACAGATGATGCCAATAACTCTTTGGCACATATGGCCTTCCTGCCATCACGGGAGGGAGTAGGCTGGCTCAGCCTGAAGGGAGAATTTTGAGGATCCTGGTCCCTTTCTTTAAGTAAGGATTTTTATCTGAATATTTTTATAGAGGGGCCTGCTTGCTGGAAGACCTACGTCTTGGTTAAGACCAATCTCTCTGTAAAGGGAAATTAGGTTTTGTGTGATAAGAAGTAAAGTTTACAGTAGCATGTGTATTGTGAAGCTTGATAATTTTGATTTCTATCTGAAATTATTGTGGCTCTACATAAATCTGAAAAATATCATGTTTCATTTGTATCCCTTGCTTTTTTTTGCTAAATGATGAGGACTTTTCACAGATAAGTACCGGGGAGGGGTGGAAATATCATGTGGGTGAAGCATATCTATCCTTTTCTATCCATCCTAAAAAAGGGCTATGGAAAAGCACTTTGAAGCTGATAATAATTGGGGGTATTGATTAGATAGCAGGGAGTCAAGATTCTGCCTTGTGATTCAGAAGACTTGCTACAGAATCAGGCCTCTAAAATGTGCAGTACTCTGTGTCAGAGAAGGAAGAAAGTTTTAGGGTGCGTAGGTACTTTAAAAGTTTTATAGTGCTTCTGATTCCTGTTGTTCTACAACACTCTACTGTTGAAGAATTGTATTAAACTCAGCCTACCAGGTGGAGCTCTTCAGGAGAGAGGAAGTTTTGGGAGCTAGGTAGGAACTGTGGATTTAGACCATGAGCAGGATGCTGTAGCCAAAGAAAGTTAATTTTCATGGAATCTTTTTATAGTTCCGGATATTTTAAAAATCTCTTCTTTAGTATGTTAGATTTCCGTTGGTAGAAATAAGGCCTTTTTTTTTTTCCACAGGGGAGTCCCTGGTGCCTCTGAAGTTGGTGGGAGTTGTGCCATGGACTACAGCTGCTGAGACTGTGATTTTTATCCTTCAGCTTCGTGGCCACCAGGGCTCACCGCCGCTTCTAGACAGTCTAATTTGGGCTGCTCTTGGCTTCTAGCTGTGCCATAGACTGCTGAGTAAGGACTCTGCTATTGACAAAGAAAACCCTTAGGACTAACCCCAGTGGAGTGAAGAATGGTATCTCCAGTGAGCACTTTATTCAGAGCGTCCATCTCAAAGAAGCTTGATGTCATACCCATCATTGAGGATTGGTTCTGGTAAGAGTTCCTAGACCTCTGTTTTCTACAGGTTTGTTGTCTCTTTCTACCTGGAAATCATTTGAGGTGTCTGTTTTCTGGGTATGTGGCGGCCCCCACTGTGCTGTAGAGTGACTGGATATATGCAGGACAACGCAAGTCGTCGTACAATAACTTAAATAGTCCTTTGACTTTATTATAAATGGCAGACTTTAGTTTAAACATGATTCTCTTTCAGCATATCGCAGATTCAGATACTTACAAGCGTGGTTTAGGACCCTCGCAGTGCATGCAGCTTTGCTAACGAACGCTGCGTTAACCACCAGCCCTGGGAGCAGCCACTGAAGTAGGACCTAAGGGATCAGTTACACAACCCTGGCATTTAAAACAGCAGCACGAGGGAAAAAACCATCCAGAGCAAATAGTCTGACTGGGGGGAAGGAAAATAATTTTATTTTATAATTAAGCTACAAAGCAGGATGACAGACTTCATATACTGAGTCCTGTTTCCCTAGACAAGCCAATTAATGTACATGGTTGGAATGATACATGTTTTAACAAGCAGCATGAAAAAGAGTGTGTTTCAAGTTAGGGAAGTCACACTCAAAGCCTTTAACATGCACAGTCAGCTAGATACAAAACGCCAACAAATCTATCTTAACAAGCTTTTAAAATGTATTTGGTGTAATGAGGAGAAAATATAGGAAGACTTATAAACACACATGAAAGTAATTTCAGCAGTTATAGATTGCATAGCACAGTGAAAGCATTTTAGTTACTGAGCAGCAGTAAAATGTGTTGACTGTTTAATTTGTACACAGTTTTATTTTATAGCGTTTTAAAAGTTGCCTTTTGGCAGAGAGAATACATAAGGATGTAGACTTATTGTAAGGCACATGACTGACAAGACAGCTCAAGTTCTCTTCAAGGTTAGAACTATTGTGGGAGAATAATGCTCCTGAGGGTCTGGGCTGTACGTGGCTGTGTCTGTAATCAAATCCAGTTATGGATCCCATCAGCAAAGGTACACTTGGATTCTTGCAGTTCATTAACAGCTGCATTTCAGATACTTTGCCAGGGCCTGATCCCGGCCTCGTGCTGGGCAGCCTACTCTTCAGTCACTGGACTTCCGATGGAGCCTTTAATGAGAAATTGTCTTTTTACAGCTGTGCTCTAATTAAATAGAACAGGTTCCTCATTGCTGTTTGTGAAATGATTGTGACTTCCCGCATGTTCTTTTTTAACCTAACAACCACACAGACTTCCCAGAGTCCTTATGAGGTCTAGAAACTTCATTATAGATAATTTTACAGTCAGTATCTTCAAGCATAGCTCAGATTAAAAATAATGCACTTTGAATAGTATATAGTTCTTCACCCTAGCCAAGAAGTTTGGGTTCCACCCTTCCATCTGAGGCAAGTGCTTTTGAGTTCTAAGAGCAGTAGATAGCAAGGCAATAACAAAACTGTATAGAACTACCGGATCATGTATGAAGTCCGTGTAGCAGGGTGGGCAGTAGTTATGTCTACTGCTTATTAGAAAAGGGAAAGAAGATGGTAATGCTTAACTAGCTTGAAGTCTCAAGAGAGGAGGCATCAGTCCCTAATAACTAAATGGCAATATAAATGGGCAAAAGCAGAACTTACACTTTAATAGCTGAGCACGATGCTCTCTTGCATGCTGCAAGGCTTACTTATGATGAATTTTCTCCTCCCCTACACTGGCAATGCCTGAGGAGAACATCTGATTTGAAGGTGTGTGAAAGGGGCAGCCTGGTTCAGGCCAAGGGCAGAGCTGAGGTCCTCCAAATCCGGCAGCCCTGGAAGCACCGCGCTGTGTGAGTGCTTGCAGCTGTTGCCTTCTGCAAGGAATGCCTGGCCATTTGGACTTGATATCAACTGAAATAGAGCCATCAGCGTTTCAACTTGGAAAGCACTAGATCAGGGCTCGCAAATCTCATGCTCTCCTTCGTTGTAAGTGTTAAGCTGTTGTTTCTTGACTGCTTCAAGCTAAATGCATGTGATCGGCAGCACTGATACACAGTATTGGTTTTTTGCTGTTCTTGGAGTTCACATGAGACTCCCAGATACTGTAGGCACAAGCCAAGGAGTCCTGGGCGAGCTCTGTACCATCAAACCCATGAAAGACTCTATTCAGTGGTGTCATTACCGCTGAGCAAATGGCTAGGGGAAAAGCTCTGCTGTACTGAAGGTTAATAAGAGCTCTCAGAATAGCAGCCCAAAATTTACCTCTCTTTGTGGTTTGGTGCAATATCCTATGAATCAGTGGTAGTTAAAGCTGTTTCCATCTTTTTTTTTTTTTCCCCTGTGTGAGATGAAAGACCAGGGCCCCACCCTCCTTAAGTAATAAAGTTTCACTGGCAGTTCCCCTCTGTGGTGGATGGACCAACTGCCTTCCCCGAGCAGACAGCCAGTTTCCAGCCATCTCTAGGCCAAGTTATGCTGTAGCATCTGGTTGTCATTATATAAAAGCGAATAGGCCTGTTTTTCCATCTCCCTTACATATGTTAATATAGCACAGCTGGACTCCAAAACATGGAGGGAAGCTCTTTGCAGAAGGGTGAGACCAGCCATTTGCCACTTTCTGTTGCGCGCAGTCCGGCTGCGGTGGTGGGCAGGCATCGGTGCTCCTGTTCCTCCCAGGGTTAACCTGCTGCTGCAGCCATAAGCATGCCTCGGACCCCACAGAAAACACTCCGTATTGTTACTGCTGCTGCGAATCGCTGTTGGGCAGAGCAGAAAGCAGCCTTTTGTGAAAATTACTGAGGAGGAGCGCCTTTTCCATGCAGTTGCTCAACCCCATCACCTGGTACCTGGGTGTGCAGTGTTGGGAACCACCTGCAGAACAGCTCAGAGAGGCTTCCGAGCAGGTCCCCTTCCTTGTCAATGCTATGCCTCATTTGCTTTCTCCGCTGCCTAACTGATATGTAAAAGAAGTACCAAACCAAGCTGCTACAGCCTCCATCTGTTCTCCGTTAAGCTCAAATCCCATAAAACAGCTCTGCATGTGTTTAATGCTCAGCGTGGTCTGGTCATCTCAGTGAAGTTAAAGATCTGGATGTTCAGTCATGTGCAGGGCTTGTACGGGCATACCAGCACGGAGCGAGTGGTGTAGGCACAACTCTGCCACTTCTGAAGCCAGATTCAATAAATATCCTTGCTGTGCTTTGGTCTGTTCTTCTTCCCAGTACTTAACATCTATTGATGTCTCCTGCTTACGTTCCTTTTTGAAACACTGCGCACCAAGTGTGTACCTTTTATTACACTAAAGGGAGTAACATGGAGGTGAGCTCAACTTCCAGGATACACAGAAGCCTTAAATGTAATCTGACATCCCTTGATGACAGTCCCTTAAATGTAACCTGAAAAAAGAAAAATAGATCTCTATTTCAGTTTAAGTTGGTAGCTTCATTTCTCTTAATTTCTATGTGTTTAATTTATCTCTACATTCAGAATTCCTCATGCAAATTATTACTGACTCTGTTTAACTCTGCTTAACTAATTGGTACTTGTATATGCAAGACTAGTGATCGGCTATATTAATATTATTGACCCCTGTTTGCCTCTTAGTGCTATCTATTTTTCCCAGGTGAATGCAATTAGACCATAATTAATTACTTAATAGCTATGTTCCTTTTATTCTGAACACCGTAACAAGTACACACTGAGTTCAGCACAAAATTCCGAATACATAATTCATTGTTTTATGCTTTCCCCATAGAATCCTTGGGAGATTTGCTAGAAAACAGACACAAGTAGTTGATACAGAATGTATTTAAAGACCTATAAAACTTTCACCCTTGAGGGTCCACTGGGAATAGGATGGTTTGAATTTAACTTTTAATTGTATAGCTGAGAAATGAAATACAGATAAAGGGGTGGTTACTGTGACTGGCACCAGACCAAAATTTCTCCTGGTGAAAAGGTAAGTACCTGGGCAAGGCGTGCATGGGTTGATGATCTGTTGTGTCAGGCGGCTGAGCTGCAGGAAAGAGTTAAAAGGCTGTGCAGTATTAGTGGAGCCAGCTGAGATAGATAGGTGGTTTCAGAACCAGTTCCTGTAGCGGACACCACTGAGAATGAGGAACCTTGGACCCTGGTGACCCACAAAAGCAGGGCTCTCCTTCAGTCTCCAGCCTCCAGCATCCCTACCAACAACAGAGATGAAGCTTTAAGAGCTGCAGACACTCATGAGCAAGGTCTGCAAGGTGCAACTGTACCAGCAGCGCAGAGTGGATGCCGTAAAAAGAGGAGACGAGTGCTTGTAGTGGAGACAAGTGGAGATGAGCGCTCATCGTAGAGACTCTCTCTTAAAAGGCACTGGGGTGCCCATCTGCTGACCTGACAAGGAATCATGAGAGGTTTGCTCCCTTCCGGGAGCTACGATCCAAGACATCACTGAGAGGGTGCCACAGCTTGTCGAGAGCACAGATTGCTATCCGCTGCTACTTTTCCATGTGGGCACAAATGATGCTATAAGCCAGAGCCTGGGCAGAACCAAGGAAGACTATAAAGCCTTGGGGGAGCAAGTGAAAAATATTGGTGCCCAAGTCACGTCCTCCACTACACAAGCTGGAAAAAAATGGGCAGCCAATAGCAGAGGAATAGTGCAAATCAACTCTTGGCTATGTGGCTGGTGCTGTCACAAGGGTTTTGGCTTTTATGATGATAGGACTTTCCCCAGCAACCATAGCCTGCTAGGGAGGGATGGATTCCACCTGCCTAGAAGGGGCAAGGGGATCTTTGGCAGCAGGCTGGCCAACTTGGTGAGGCGGGCTTTAAACTGAAGGACTCGGGGGGACAGGGTCCAAAGTGGCAATGCTAGTGCCATCATATGCAATGAGGGAATAAGCCAAGCCAACCAGAGCAGCAACAAAGGTGCCTTCCTTAGCTGCCTCACGAGATGACAATCAGAAGACCAACCACCTCAAGGGTGTGTATGGCTATAGCAGGTCCTTGTGCACTCCTCCAGGGAAACCTGCGTGCTCAGTTGCCTCTCTGAAATGCCTGTACACCAGCACGCGCAGCATGGGGAATAAACAGGAGGAGCTAGAGATCTGTATGTGGTCACAGGGCCACGATCTCATTGCAGTTACAGAGACATGGTGGGATAGCTCGCATGACTGGAATGTGGTCATGGATGGCTACAGGCTTTTTTAGGAAAGACAGGCCAGCAAGGCGAGGTGGGGGAGTTGCTCTTTATGTGAGGGACCAACTAGAATGTATCGAGCTCTGGTGGAGGAAGAAGGAATCAAGAGCTTATGGGTAAAAATCAAGGGGCAGGCAAATATGGGTGACACTGTTGTGGGTGTTTGCTACAGGCCACCTGATCAGGAGGAGGAAGTCAATGAGGCCTTCTGCAGACAGCTGGAAGTAGCCCCACAATCGCAGGCCCTGGTCCTCGTGGGGGACTTCAACCACCCTGATATTTGCTG
>VZTV01042068.1:0-12022 GCA_013400875.1 Anhinga rufa | reverse complement strand
TTTTTTTTTCTTTCCCCTTCCCCCCTTCTTCCCCACCCCCTTGGCTGAATGAAAATTTCCGCTTTGCTGGTAGTGTGATTTTTAGGCTGCAGAAGCAGGGAGATTGCTTTGCTTTGCCTGTGCTTGGCACTGCTTCCATTAAAGTAGGTGACCCTTGGCAATCTATCCAAGCAAGATTTATTTGGGTCAGATTAGCATTTTTCTGAAAATAGGAAAGATTGTGCACTACTGTATGCCTCAAAGCGCTACTGTAATATGCTTGGGAAAAAAATTCCTTTGTTTCACGTAGTAGTTCTGTGCTGATAGACTGACTCAGAACTGCACACTGAGATTTATTTTCAAGTCACATATGGTAGGTTTTAAGAACATGGCTTGTGACAAAACATCGCTTGGGCAGAAGCACAAAGAGCCAGCCAGGGGATGTGCCTGAAGTATTAGAAATTATATTGTTGTGCTGTTGCTGCCCTTGTGACTGTATCAAAATCCATTCTTTGGTGTTTGATTTTTTTTTTTTAACCCTATGTTATGGTTTTCAAGTTCAGTTTTGATGTACTTTACTGTTATTCCTCTTTATCCTTTTTTTTTTAGGTGAAATAAGTTTGAGGTGCTAATGTATCACATCTTCCTCAGCTCCCCATAAATGCCCACTGGATCATCTGCAGATGAAGGAGTGGGCCCAGATTTTTTTAATTGACATTCCATAGTATTCTCTCCCTTCATTTCATTAGTGAGTGTCGCTAACTCATTAACCCCTGCTACTTTTTACATCTGATTGCCCAGAGGGAGGTGTCTGCTGCTCTCGAAGTTGAACAGATAAGAGAAACATTGGCAATTCCCTGAACCAAAGGTGCCTGTCTGTGCGTCAGACTGGGACTAGTCTGAGCTGTTCCTGATGTAGCCAGGACTGAAGGGGAAATACTGAGCAGAATAACCAGGTATTGAGCAATTGCATGCAATGAAATCCAAGCTGCTTCTGCGTGGGGTAGCTTAGGTCTGGAAACCAGAGAGGTACTCTTGGTTTTTCTTATCTGGGTTATCCTGACCCTCCATTGCTGCGGAGATTGAAAAGACAACTGGTTTCAACCTGATAAATAACTGGGCTGGATCTGGTTTTCGAGAATATCTAAAGAAGTTCATGGTATTACAGTTGTGTGGCCAATATTAAAACAGTCAGCAGCTCTAGGAGTGATATTTGTTGGGACAGCTTCTGGCTAACTAGCAATATAGATGGTCGTGCCAGCACAGGCCCTGACAACTGCTTCCAAGAATTAGATGCCACCGCTTCTACTGTCATGGTATTTTGCCGTAAAATGCAGAATCTAGAATGGAGACTTGCCCTTTTTGTGTCCTAATGATGGTGGTGTATGCTCTGGTGGTTATTCTAACAGGGCTGTTTGATCTTCACAATGTCTTGGCCATTCGAGTTCAGAGGAACCTGGACAAAAGCTCTTGTGGGAGGAAAAACTAGCATGGGGTCAGTGAACATAGCTTTTTTCATGACAAAGGGACTCTTCTGTTTTTCTGTTTTGCTGTTGCCAGTTTTGCCTACATGTAGGCTTTTATACAGTATAATTTTAATGTGATTTTTCAAAGAGTTCTTAGGAAAATAATTATTTTTTTTATAAAAAGAGGGCAGCATGTTACTCTTATATGGCCAAAGATGGATATTTTTTTCCTTTGCTTTATGAAAATATAGGTCAGTAGCCTTATAACAGGCACAGAGCGTGCACTTTGAGTGTGAGCGGACAAAACAGTATCATGCTAATTACTGGTACACAACTTCAGTGTACTGTATTTGGTGCGCAGAAGTTCGCTGCTCCATCCCCAGAGCATGTCTTGCAAGGAAGAGGCTGCTGTGGCGTAAATACTTTCAGAACAACTGACCCTGTGGAGTTTTTGGCTTTTCAAAGCCTCTTGTAGCTGTAAGATAAGAGTCAAGAGACAAAGGAGATCTCTGGAAACAGCATTTAGTCATTGTTTGATGAAGATCCAATTGCTGTGTCCCCACATCTGTTTATTTCTGTAGAATACAAGCTGGATGTAACACAGTCTGAAGTACAACTGTGAAAAGGGGATGACATAATTTAGTCATAATATGTATGAAGTAATTGTATTAAGTCATCAGAAAGTTAAGTCTGCCCTGCTAAGTGGTAAACAGGGCTGCTGAAAGAAAATCCAAGCTGCTTGGGTCCCACTCCTGTTGTAACCTACAGCTCATCTGTTGAAAAGCAAATGCAGGCTGCGATAGGGCAGCAGCTGGGGCTAGGACCATACTGATCTCCCTCTACTCCATCCTTACTTCTCATCCCTCTTCACTTGATCCTTTTCTCTCACCACAGGTTCTCCCTCTAGTTTAATGCAAGTTCATTTAAAAAAAATTTGCACTAGAGAAACTTGCAATTCATGCAGTCTGTGTGCAAGTCAGTGTGTTGTATGTGAAGTGTTATTAGAAAATATTGCTGCTAGATTAGACAACAACTACTTTGATTTGGGAATGCTGAGTGATACTGGATTGGCAGAATGAACCGTGTCAGAGCCTGACTGAGCTGGTGTTAGGAGCTGTTCCTGCAGCCAAACAGATGAAGACCCTGGCTGAAATTGGCTGTTTGTGTGAGTGAAGACTGGTAGGACTATGCTGTTAGCAGATCCTGCTCAGGAAGAAGAAGAGTTAAGATGATTTTTATCCAGAATCACAGTATAGAGCTTACTGCATCCATCAGTTGCATGGTTTCTGATCACCCCGGGCAGCAGAGGGAAGGCTGCAACTTCCAAACACATGGGTGGACCTGGTGGGTGTTCGTGTGTGTTGGACTGGGGATGGGCATCACTTCATGACTTGTACCATGATCTCTTGTCCTTCAGAGCTGCCAGGCATCGTCTTCACCTCTGCTGTACTCCAGAAGGAATACTATGCCTGTAATGGGAAAATACATTTTTTTTAATCCAGCCTCCGTAAGGCTTCCATATAATATAGTTTAATATTACAGCATTTTCCTTTATTCCATGACATTTTCTATAAAGAAGTACCACCTCCATAATCTAAATGCAAGCAAAATCTTTCGTATACGTCTGCTCCTTTAAAGTCGTATTATAGGTATCATTAATTTACATAGATAACTCCTTTGGGATTTAGTTCATTAAAATTGTTTGAAGTAGTGATGGAGCTCTAAGCCAGTGGTTTTGAGATGATTGTATCTCAGTAGGATTGGGTAGTGTAAACTAAGCACTTTCTACATCCAGGAGGTGTGGCACCCTGTGAAAATAGGCCACTAATGCTGGGAGTATAAATTTAGCCAAAGCTTTCATCTCATGCTTTACATAAAAATTAGTTACGGTCAAATTAAGTCAGTAGGAGACCTCTAATCTCTGAGAGCTGTACTAACTTCAACATTTTGTCAATATTATTTTAATTGTAAATTCTTCTAAGTCTGACAGATTTGTGGTATCTAGTGCTGAAGTTGCATAAACTTGCTCCTGGCCTGCTGCTGCAGTATGCTGGTGTTAAAATCTGCCCAAGAAAGACTGTCACCGCTGGAAATGGTTAATGGAAACTTTAAAATAGGCCTTTTAATATTAGAGTAAGAAATAGACCTTGTAACAGAGGAGGGCAGGCTTTAATTAACAAGAGAAACTTGTGCTTTTGATCATTGGAAAATATGTGGTTTGTGGACGTTCCTGATGATGCAACCTTAACATGGATTTGCAAAGGGACATAACAGCAGAGTAAGTTTTGGACTGCAGGCACGAAACAGAGCACAGCTTAGAGTACTTCTCTAATATTGGAAGTGGGAGTTTTCTGTTAACAGAAGGATGTTACAATCAAAAACCAAAAGTAACACCACCAACAAAAACTTGACCAGGGAGAAAAGCATTTAGAAGTTATCAGTGGGCTAGAAAAAGTGATTTATGGAAATACTAAAGCATTAGACTTGTTTTAGTTTAGTTAGGGACAAGCGAGACTGTTCAGGACATCAGCTGCCACGATGACAAGGAAAGGTCCGATGGTGTTAGAAGGCATTCCCTGCTGCTTTCCCACCAGCTCCTCACCGCTTCTGCCCCGAGGCTGTTCTGTACCTGGGAACGTTGGCAGCAACTGCTCTCCAAGATTTTCCCNGGGGGGCGCGGGTGCAGCAGGCTCGCCCTCAGCCCAGCAACCCATTTGGGGCCGGAGTTGGGCCAGCTCACTGGGAGAATCGCAACAGACAGCAAATTGGCACCTCACCAAAAAATGTCCCTGTTCTGACAAGGGCTGTTGTGGATATATTGCAAGCGTATTGCAGCAGCATGGTTGCTCTTGAGAGGAGGAGTATCTTCATGAAACCAGAGATGTAGGCCAATTTCTAGATAGGGAAGTTGTTCTGTTTTGAGTTTGCTACCAAATTATTGCAGTGGATTGCATGTGTTTGACTCTCCTAAGACACCTGATACATTAGAGGAGTCTAGTTTATATCCTTCAGTTGGGAAACGAAACCCTGAGAATTTCAAGGACCTGAAATCAATTTCAGCAAATTACTGTTCCAAAGTTTGCTTTGTGAGCTCTTGTTTTGTAACTCTTTAGAGTCACCACAGCTTCTCCAGACAGCAATATCTCTCTTGTAGCTTTTATTGCTCTTTTCTGTTGAGGAGTGCAGATAATAGGGGATGACTGATTTTGGTTATTAGCTTTTAATAAGCAGTCTCAATCTGAAATATAAAAAAAAATGTTTGATGTCACAATACACTTTTTTTTAATTAAATGTGACTTAGAGCTACTAATTGAAATACATTTTTGGTACTACTTTATTCCTCTAAGTGTGGGCTGTAGACAAAACCACAGCAGAGGCAGCAAAGGCTCTTTATGCTTCTTACGTAAGTCTAGCTGGTTTATTGTTCGTTTTGTTTTCCTGGGAGCGCCCTTCATCTTTCCAGTCCCTTGCTAGTTTGCATCCATAGGGAGAATTACTGCCATCGGAGCTTGAGTTCAGATGTTCCCGAGGTATATATCTGAGTTCAACTATCCCCGAAGGAACAGCATGCCTGTGCCCTCCCAAACCTGGGGGATGACAGACAAGCCCTTGAATGCAGAGGGCTGTTGTCTCAGTTACTGAGCTCTTTTCTTCCTTCTCCTTTCAGCTTGAGGGAAGTTTGTTGAAACAACCTCAAGCTTGTTTCATTAGCATCTGAAAATACAAACACAGCACACAGAAAACCCTTCAAAACCTGCTAGCTGAGGCTGCAGGCAGGCAGCTTTTGCTGGGTGCAGCGGTGAGGTGAGCGAGGCTGCTGTTGAGCATCAGCCGTGTCTGCAGGTGGCTGCCTGGGGACACTTTGGGTGGCAGCGATCCTTCTTAGAGCTGTGCTTGGCTCCACCAGCCCTTCTGGAGGTAGAAAATAACAGCTACCTAAAAGTTTATTGGCAGGCCTTGGAAGGGTTAAATGTTTTCTTTGTGGCAGTGAAGGACATGGAAAACTGCCAAGCATTTAGATTTGAGATTTGAAAAGCAGCTGGAGTTTAACTGCTCTTAGCAAGCAATTCAGTGCAGGAAGGGGGAGGCTGTAATAATAATGTTACACAGTGCCATTCATAACACTGCCGTTAAGTTTGGGTCAGCGTTTTCCATCCACACTCCCACGCTTGGCTGGAGCTGAGGTGAGAGCCCCAGCCCACTGGCTGTCCTGGCACTGCAGGAGGACAAGCCCAGGGCTCTGACCACTGCTTAGTAGTTTGCAGATAAATCTTGAGGTGGGTACATGAGTAGGGTGGTGCCCCAGCTTTAATCACGGACATATGTATCCATAGTAAGGAGCTTTGTCATGGGTTAGATGTTTGGATGATGAGAGGACAGGTGAAAAAAACCCCAAACAAATACCAGGCAATTGTGCCCATTTGCTACCAAAGTTTCAGTATAGCTGCATGTCTTCCATTAATGCTCCAGAGCTATTGGGACATTATGTATAAGTTACGATAAGTAGCTAGCATGCTTTTTCCCCCGCTTTCTGCAGGAGAATAAATGTGTTGAGTTGCACTTATTCCACCTCTTCTTCCCTGCCATCTAATTTTTGTTCCCTGCAGGATATTTGTCAATTATCAACCTGACTGTGCTTGGAGACACTGGGCATGTCTCATGTGTATGAGAACTCTTTAGATCTTGTCTCCTAGTCCAAAAAATAAAAAGTAAGACTGCAACTTCTGCTAGGAAAGAGAATTCAGGTCAGATTTGCTCAGTGGCTCTGGCTCCAGATATATAAAATGGGCATATACCTGTCCCAGGTGTAGGAAAACTTGGGAAGGGGTGAGGTGAGGAACTATTTTAGCAAGCTCTTCCAGCATTAGTTTCAGAACAACCCAAGGTGCTAACACAGGTGTTCCTAGTGCTGTATTTGGGAGGCTCGTATCATGCTGCTGAGCTGTGCTAGGAGCTGCCTGCAGTGGCCTCTGAGTGTAGTTCAGATTTCCGTGAGAGTGCTGGGGACAAGCACTGGACTGGTGGGCTTTTGACTGCAGTTGCTACTGCTGGGGTTTTTTGGGTTTCAGTGGTTTGGGTTTTTTTTTTTTTTGGTTCCCTGTCCCATTCCCAGAGTGAAATAATATTTCAGAGAGGCACCTGGGAAGGGAGACTGGCTGGGATATGAGTCATCTCTCTCAGGGTGTTTTTGGCTCAGTAATTTTTTTCTGTATGAAATGTGATTAAAGCATGACTTTGCTTTTGAAAACACGCAAACAAAACACTATTTCTTCTGTTTCTAAGTGACCACAGTGCTCCATCTTCCTCTTTCCTTCCCTATTTCTATCTACCTCTGTCTGCAGTCACACCAAGGCTTAGAACGTCGAGCAGCTTTTCAGCAGATAGACCATGTCATGGCATGACTTGTAACAAGAGTGGAGAAGAGTCCAAACTACAGTTCAGCATAATACCTACTTTATTTTTCTCCAGTGGGCTTGTGTGAACAAGACACCAAAAACACTTGCTGTAAATTTTTGAAAATACAATCTGACCGACACAGACAGTGACTTCCTCTACTGGTTTCTCTGCTCTGTCTTTTGCAATATTTCTTTTGGATGTATTTGTCTTGTAAAACACTTCTGAGAGCATGCTAATTTTTCTTTTAAGAACTGTTTTCTTAGTAATTTCACATGGAGAAGATGACACAGGTGCTGGATACAATTAGAAAAACCAAAGATTTCTACCCAAAGGATGGTCCATTTCTGTTGTGTAGGGCTGGAGAGGGATGTCTGTGGCTCGTAAATGGAATTGAAGTATAAAAGCTATGATAGTTACATTTGAGTAACTCGGTGACTGTTGTATGTCAGTGGAAATTGTTGAATGCTGAACAAATGTCGTAAACGCAAGTTCGGGGTGGTAGTTGTTTATATATATATATATATATAAAAAAAACAGCTATAGGTATAGCTGTGCCTGGCGTCAGCCTCCACCACGCTTGTTTTTATTTCCTGGCATTCAGTGTGTGGGACATGTGTGCGTATTGTGATGTAGCCTGAATTTTATACAGGGATTGTATGAGAAATAGAACTGCTTCTTTTCCCAACTTGAGGTTGCCTGAGCCATGGTGCCTACAGGTGTTTTATTTATAAAGATTTCCTCATACAAAGGAGCATCTTACACTGCACCAATATGTGTGTGCACAGGATAACATAGGTGCAGGTGTCACTGGAATGCGTAAGCAGAGCCTGGCCACCATGGCATTTCTCCTTTGCATAAATAAATGTTTTAATACCATTTTATAGTTTTTCTACTGTAAGAACAGAGTGGGCAAAATTGTAAAAACAAGAAGCTCTTGTAGCTCCTGCATCTGAGGAAGATGAGAGAGAGAAGGCCATCATCGGGAGGTGTGGCTGGCCATGCATGCTGCGTCTCCCTCTCCACCCTGAAAAGCGTTTGGCCATTGCCAGGGACTGCAAACAGCCTTGTCACACAGGTGATCGTTATTGCAGTAGTAAAAGTACAGGTTTCCAAAACTTGTTCATCTAGAGTAAACAGTTGGATCTAAAGGAACTTCTTATCTTTTTTTCTCCCAAGTATTCGTGTTTTATTTTACATCTGGAATAATAATAATAAATTATTTAAAAGCCTGTAACTTGAGAACTAGGGGAAGATTATTTTTGGTTTCTTATGTAATCTTCGTTTGACTCTGTTCTAGGAGTATTTTATATCCCAGCCCTTCATTGCACAGTTATGTGATACTTTGCCACAGGACCCCAGTCCTCACATATACAAAGGAAATGCAATTAAAATCAGATGGGCAGCTGTGAATTTCACACACAACTTGTAACTGCTGGTCTTCATTACCTAAATAATGTAACTTGTTAGTTGTGTTAATGTCTAGTGATTGACTTGAAATTTTCTTTTTGCGGATAGAAAAGCTTTATGGTCCATATTTTGAGTTCTTAATTTCACCACTGGTACCTGGGGTAGGTGATGTAGCTTTGAGGTTGGCTTTTCTGGAGTGACAGATGTGAGTATGAAGACAGTGTTCAGAAAAGCATTGGCTGAAGTGCCTCCTTCAGAAAAGGGCTGCAGAAGGTGCTAAGTTCTGTAAGCGCCTGAGGTTTAGTCTTCCCAATTTTCATGCTGATATTTAATAAATTGTCTAAGAGATTGTTTTATTGATTATTTTGGTGGACTTGGTAGTGTTAGGTTAATGGTTGGGCTTGATCTTAAGGGTCTTTTCCAACCTAAATGATTCTATGATTTTCTTCTCCCCACAGAAACAGAATATATGAGTTGCTGTCCTTCTGACTGCACTGTATTTCTTCCAAAGAGTCCGCATCCTTTTTTGTGAATCCTTCCCATGAAGAACACAAGAGAGAGTGGTCATATCTAGAGTATTTATTGTATGAAGCATTAAATCTAATCCTAGAATTACTAATAAATTTGGGCAAACTAAGTTTTGACTCCTGATGATGATAATGACATGTAAAATTAGGTGTGAGCATGTTTACTATAGTGGGGAGCTCAGACTGACCCATGACCTCATGAGCTGGTGGAGTTCAGGGTAACAGAAACTGTGCTAGTGACACAGCTTTGCTTGCAAGATCAGCCTCTGGCTGGTGACCTGGAGGCAGAACTCTGGTCAGGCCGTGCGGTGCCCAAAACAAAGGAGGCAATCGGCTACCTGAGATCTTTTTTTTCCTCAATTAATTTAATTCTCAGGGTCAAATTATGTGTATCTATATATGCTGGTGTGTACTAGAAAACTAGGTGCTGAGGAGCAGGCTTTTGGCAGTGATGGGTAGCAGTTGTGCTTTTGACATGCAGGCAAGGGCAGATTCAAACTGGTCCTGAGAGGAAATCCGTGCTGTTCTGGCAGAGGTGCTGCGTGGAGGGGCCTCTGCAGAACCCTTCAGAGGCAATGCTGAGAGGATGAAAATGGTGAAAACAGCTCTTTAGCAGCAGGAGCAGGGTGGTCTATGGCCTTTAGATCAGGCCAAATCACTTCGAGATCACAGTCTTTTCCTGGGCAGGACAGATGGGAGGCTTCTGTGTAGTGGTGTCGTGGTTTAGCCCCAGCCAGCAACTCAGCACCACACAGCCACTTGCTCGCTCCCCCCACCTCTGTGGGATGGGGCGAGGATCGGGAGAGCAAAAGCCAGGAAACTCATGGGTTGAGGTAAGAACAGCTTAATAATGAAAATAAAATAGTAATAATGGTAATTATAATTATGATTATGATTATAATAATAATAATGATAATATAATAAAAAGGAAAATAATGAGAGAGAGAAATAAAGCCTGAAAAAGAAAAGGGGAAGAAAAAACCAACCAACCAACCAAACCCACAAGTGATGCAACTGCTCACCACCTGCTGACCGATGCTGCCAGTTCCTGTGATCGCTGCTTCCCCCGGCCAGCTCCCCCCAGTTAATATACTGGGCATGACGCCATATGACATGGAATATCCCTTTGGCCAGTTTGGATCAGCTCTCTTGGCTGTGCCCCCTCCCCTCCTGGCTTCTTGTGCACCCGGCAGAGCACGGGAGGCTGGAAAAGTCCTTGACTAGTTCAGCCCTACCCAGCAACAACCAAAACACCGGTGTGTTATCAATACTGTTCTCACACTACATCTAAAACACAGCACTGTAGCAGCTACGGTGAAGAAAATTAACTCTATCCCAGCTGAAACCATGACAGTGGGAATGTTCTTTAGGTCGAGATGTTGAGGGGTTTTGTCAAGTAGATGAACACTCAAAGGGATTTTATGGCCATCAATTCTCCACCCAGTGGTCATGATATTTTAAAGCGCTATATGATTCGCTTGGGGTGGAGGTATGACTTTTCATATAGCTGAGAGCCTAGCCAAGCATGTCCTTGTGTTCCAGCTCCCCCTTCTCCCCTGTACTCAGGGGTTGCTCAGGGTAGAGGAGGAAGGAAGAAGCTGCTACGCCACTGAAGCAACAAGAGTCACAGAAAGGTTCAAACTCATCTGTTGGTCAGCTCACCTTTTCTATAGACTTGAGCAATTGTAAAGCACCATCTGTGGGAGCATGTGCAATGTATGTCTGTCTGTCTTAAAATACATTAATAGCACTTTCTGTATGCGTAGTAGAAAAATCTGATCAAGGAAGAATGTAGTAGCTTCTCTTTCTTGCAGAAAAAAACCTGGCATTTGGACAGTTCTATGAGCTAGCATGGTACCTAATTTAACCTTGCAGCTTGCAAGCATGCATATTTATTTGACAAGAAAATGCTAAGAGCAAGCTGAATGTACAGCTTGCTAAACAGCCAATAAATCTAGCTTATTTCTAGCTTATTTCCCCAGTCAGGAAACAAGGGAGCTATTTTTAAATCTGGCCTTCCTGTACACATTGAAATAGAATGATTCTTCTTGTGCTAGACAGAGCACGACAATACTTTCACATTTAATAATGAGCTCCTACTGTTCTGCATTAAACGGGCAGGATTGCACAAACCATTCTTTCTCCAAAAAAGACCCGCTCCAATGATTTCTCCAGGCATTGACCTCTGCAAAGATTAGATCATCCAGGGAGGAAGAGGAGCAAAGCAACCTGAATGGTGGGGAGAAGCTCACCAGTAGCTTTGTGGGAGGTCCTCCATTGCATTTCACTTACTTGGGAATGGGGAAAATGACAGATAAGATCTCCTAATTTGTATGAAACGCAATTTGATACAAGAGCCTTTTTCAATCTTAACTGTTAAACAGTTTGGATTATCTGGCTGGAGGCTCTTTCTGCCGAAGGCAAGAGGTCTTCATTGCAGTTGTTAAGGAGAAGTTGCTACACTGTGAGTTCATGTCAGCTTGTAGCCTTCAGCTACCTGCAGTGCATCTTTCCCTGTGGCCCTGGCTTTGTGCAAAGACAGAGCCAACACTTGCTCAGGCATGGAATATCGGTTGTAGAAACTTTTCATTTGCATTGTTGTACCTGTCGTGTCTGGTTTCAGCAATTAATGTTTATTTTAGCTTCTCAGTGTGCTGGGAAATAGTGCTCTTCTCTTCATTGCTAAAAATAAGCAGACAAGTTTATATAGTCTAATTTCTCCCTGACATGTGAGGGAGGTATAATTTAAATTTATTGGTCTTAACAGTTGCAGGTGATTCTGTGTGTTCAGAACATGCCAGATTCAAGCCTTGGCATATGTTCCTGCCACAAACATTTCCTTTATCTGTTAGCTTTCTGTAAGTGTCTGTTGATACCTATTACTTTTGTATATTCCTACTGCACACTCGCAAGAGGACTGAGACACAGAATTACACAGAATCATATAGGTTGGAAAAGACCTTTAAGATCGAGTCCAATCGTAAACCTAACACTGATAGTTCACCGCTAAACCATGTCCCTAAGCACCATATCCAAATGTCTTTTAAATACCTCCAGGGATGGTGACTCAACCGCTTCCCTGGGGAGCCTCCTCCATTCCCTGAGAATCCTTTCAGTGAACTAAAATTTCCCAATATCCAATCTAAACCTGCCCTGGCACAACTTAAGGCCATTTCCTCTCATCCTATCACTTGTTACTTGGAAGAAGAGACTGACCGCCTCTCTACAGCCTCCTTTCAGGCAGCT
>VZTV01042061.1:0-23684 GCA_013400875.1 Anhinga rufa | reverse complement strand
GTAATCCAACTCCTAGATGTAAGGCAAAACTAATCCAGGAAGAAGTCAGGTTAGAGCACCACTACTCCACAAGGCTGTATATGCATTTGTTTCCAGACCAGATGCTGATAAAAAGCAAAGCCTGAAAGCAACTGCATGACATTTAGTTTTTACAGAATTTGAGGTCGCTTAAGAATCACTTCAGCACCTGTAGAAGTGACATTTTCTTTACAGAACTAGTCAACTAGCTTGCTCATCTCAAACTACTTACATGTTTACTTCTCAAAGCATTAAGTAGACTAAGTTCAAATATCAATTACCCTAAAAAAGCCCCGATCTGCATTAGAGCTATTAAGCACAGAACTGTATCTTGTACCAACAGGAACTGAAGTTGTCTCTAGATATAACACGCAGCAACAATATCAAGGCCAGCATCTGTGAACTCAGGGATGAAGAGCTCGTCTCTTCCAACCAACCATGGCAGGGGATAAGTACGTTTGATCACAGCATTAGCAGCTCATGTTTATTTACAGTATAAAACAGTAAGNAACAGTAAGTTAATTCAATACAAGAGAAGCATTGAGTTCAGGTATTTCTTTATTAGTACATGCAAAACAACCCTGGTAACACATCTGAACTGAGTAATTGTATTCAAAGAGGTGACCCAGGTAGACAGCCAGCTTTATTTAGTCACAAGAGGCCCCTCTTTATGAACTGGCCACCTAAATTTCACATTTCAGGAGTTCATAAAGAATTAGGCTAGTTTTTCTAGGATCACAAACAGCTGTTTTCCAGAGGGCAGTCCAACTACTTGTTTGGGCATCATCCACGAGACTGCCAAGGCATCAACAGAACTCACTATTCAACCAGCCACTAAATATGTGTAAATACTGTAAGGCGAAAGTCAAATTATGAAGAGAGAAAACCATGTCTGTTTGTGCGTGATAAGGAAACCAGCAAGAGCTGGGTAAGGAAACACTAGCAGCTTAAGTGGGCATAAGGAATTTTCTGCCAGCTCCTATTTAGGCAGCAAGTTCCAGTTTAGAGCCAGACACATGACTTCGCAGAACAGGTTGCTGCCTTCCTTACATTTGAGCAGCTAACCCCTTCCAGACTAGAACAAAACAGGTCATCACAGCAACCCGTTTCCAGCTTCAACTCCTCCAAACTTTCAATAGTATGTCCTGTTACCAGGCAAGTTTTCTGCAGCAGGAGAGAAGACTCAACCTAGTACCGCCCAACCTAGTACCGCCCTTCTGCTAGGCACAGCGGTGAAGAGCTTTGGCTCCCTACATATGTTAAGATGTACAGAGGACTCAGATGCCTTCCCCAGTTAAGGAGGCTTCCTACATTTAGATCACAAGGGACAAACAAACTGGTTTAGCTAATTGACCAGCACACTGCCTCCAAGAAACCTGCTACTTGATGTCCTTTCTTTGGTCAGCTGATTCAATTCACTAAAGCTAGGAGAAAAAGCAGAAGAGAAATACCTTTTCCCCTATAGTTAAATCTCTTCAATATCTTCCAAATACTGAGTTGTTTATCCCCATCTTTTTTCCATTCATAGAAAGTCAGTTACTTTCAGAAGCAGAGAAGTACCTGGCAAAATGCTACTTTCCATTTGCAAGCTGCCCTTAAGTAAGGCCTGGAGATGGGACTCTACAATCAAAATAAAAGGCAAGCAAAGAAAGATAGCCTTAAAAAGGGTCCCACAAACATGCAGAAAAAGGACACCGAGCCACCTGCAGATCGAACTATGTGAGGAGCTCCCAACAGCCAGGACTATCTCAACTGAGAAGCCTATTAAATATCAAGGAATTAAACAGCATTTGTATGTGCCCTTCGATGGTGGCAGCATGAGGCACAATAAGTAGCCTTGCATCTCCTAAGATTGCCTGAAGAAATTTGAAGCTAGTCTTAATGTATTTCAATTTTGATAACTAGTTTTGAAGATCAATGACATACATTGTAAGTATCTAGTATTAAGTACAGAGGTCTTTGAATAGAATACTTAATTTTGTCAAACTGCAAAACTGCTTCCTCTAAAGGCACAACAGTTGTCTCTATTATGTAAATGTTTTAAAGCTTATTTATTTTCACATCCAGTAGCCCTCCAGCTACTAAACCACAGTAGTATGCTACGGAACCATCTTGTTCAAATCTTGAACATGTCAAAGGCAAGAACAATTACAATTTTTAAAGTCCTGCTTACAGACTAGCCAGGGAAGATGGAGTCTGTCATGACAACTCCCTCAAATCTTTTCTCTATATAACAGCTTCCATAATGCTGGAAGTTCACAAGCCTGTCAATTTACACCGAAGTTGCACGGATGTTCAGCACCAGGAAAGAATTTATTTGGATTAACAAAATATGCTTGTTATAAAAAAAACCTAAAACAGCATGAAGCCAAAGTTAAACGTAATTAGGCATTTCAGAGAGGCATCAAGGAAGGTTTTGTGGTTGTTTTCAAAGCACATATGTATATCAAAACACTGAGCTTCAGTTAGAATTAAAACTAAGTTCTGCAATAGATTGCAACTCTGCTAATTAAACAAAGTTTGACATATCCCCAGTTAATATTTACTAGCCACAGTCTCTCCCCTCCCCACTCCTATATGTAGTTCAATAGTTAAAAATCCATTGACCTAAATGTTCAAGCTTCCTTAGGAGGGTACCAGCAGATATTTGCCCTATTTGGAAAAAGGGATTGATCCTATATGGTAACTATATCCCTTTGAAATCATTGTTTCAATGCCTAGATCAACCAACAGGAATGAGGAAGGGAACATGAAGATTTAAGTCTGGATTTCCTACCTGCTCACTTAGATCAACCCACACCAAGTTCTGTACAGTTGATTAGTTCTTACCAAAAAGAGGTATTACTCCAGTATCATATTTTATACTAAATACCCTTTAAAAAAAAAGCATGACAAATTAGTAATGCAAGACAGTAACAAGTGTCTGCACATAGAGGCAAATGCACTCCTGCAACAATTCAACACTAGAAACACTGACCTGCAGCAACCTTTGCTTCTAGTGTTGAATTGTGGTAGGAACGCATTTGCCTGTGTATACAGACACTGATGTCCTGGTGAACTCTAATGGGACTATCCAAAACACACTTTTCCCCAAAATTTGGTTTAGTGTTGATTCATTCCAGTCAGGTGAACCCTGACTTAAAACCTCTCTCACTTATTTTCCCTAGAGAAACTCCTTCACATTGGTCAATATAACAAACCCTGAGAAGGAAGAACACTAATAATACAAAAAACGTAAGAGATGTGAAGTCATTTAAGTGTTTTATCCTTTCAAAAACATTCACTCTTTCCCTGTGTGACTCAAGACAAACCTAGTTTACTAGAAAAGACTTGGTTGTAATTAAGTGATAAATCATCAATTTAAAGAAACAAAAAGTTTGGGCTCTTCAGTAAGTTACCTAAACACAACACACCCACAGCTTTCCCACAGGCATTGTAGAAGTGAGTGCAGTTCAACAGCTAATTCTGCTATTGATGCACCAGATTAGGTAATTTTCATTTTAAATATGGCTTAATCCCAGGTTTAAAAAAAAATATGTACATCAGTATGCAGGAAACTTCAGTTATCCACTTCAATTTTGTTTTGCATTTGAATCATTATCAGTCAGCAAGACTTAACCTTCCTTTAAAGAAACCCAAAAAAGATTTATAACCATCCTTCCAGTAAATTTAGCATGACCCCCTTTCAGTTGTATTTTATAAAGACATGCAATAACATGTGCATACTGGTCCACGAGCTTCCTTAAAGATATCAAAATAGCACAAGTTACACATCCGTAACACTTTAATTCTTACCTGTGACTTGCAGATGTCAAGCTTCAGTTAAATGCACAGAAGTGGCATTTCACAGTAAAAAATAAATAAGATCAACTAAATTAGTCTATTTTCATTCTTTACCCTTCAATTTGAAGTATCCTCTGGTAACCGACTTAGTAGCAAAAGCAAGTCTGTACTCACTGAATGTGAACTCAGATGTCGGTCTCAAACCCAACAGGGGACAATACTCAGCTTGCATTTGCTTAGATTCAAAAAGTAAATCAGGAAAGTTTGGCAAAAAAGTAGGTACAACATAAATAAGGAGCAATAAGAGGTTTAGTACTTGAGTTTTGGGTCCTAATTTATGGCTTTGCTCCTGATGAAATTAAATGGTAAAACCCCTGACCTCAGCTGACATCATCTTGTTTCATGATGAGTAAGCAGCAGGATGAAGCTGCTGACGACATATGAATACAATACTGAGAAATTCACTTTGCTCAGGTACTCAAGGATTCCCTTAAAGATCTTACGAGGTGTCAAACCTTGGTCAAAGTTCAAACTAAAAAAGGACAGGAGTTTCTTTCCTTCCTGTAACAATAAACATAAAAGCTGCCTGCAGTAAAGCTTGCCATCAGGTCCAGGAGGACCAAACTTTGCAGAAAGCATTCCTTCTGAAAGGGACTCAAATGCAACGCCAGGGATTCCTGTGCTGTGAACAGCCACAGGAACAAGATTCAATAGCCAATTACAAAAAAGCAGAAGTTACCTCTGCCCCTTTAAGTCCAAACAGGAAAATATAAAGAACCAAGATAGATACACATGCAAAAAACTTCAGAACAACTTGGGCTGAATGGGACAAATGAACATTAGTCCGTCCAAGCGCCTACTTGACACAGTTCCAATTAGATCAAGTTGCTCAAAGACTTGTCCAGCCAAGGTTCGAATATTTCCAAGCATATTCTTTCTAGACAACCTGTTCCAATATTAAGGTTGGAATCTTAATTAAACTAAGTTCAGAAAAATATTCGGAGGCAAAGGAAGCCTTTGCACTGAGCAAAACCAGGGAAAAAACAAGGATAAGAATGTTCACAATACTTAAGTCGACTTTTACCGTAAGCCTTTATTTCAAGAGGGTATGCAGTTGGTGTAACACATCTACACGTGAAGACAAATCTAGAAGCAAATGCTCAGAGCCGAGATGAAAAAGCATTTGCAATTCAGGTAAATAACAGCTCACTGTAGGAACAACCTCAGTATTCAGGCCTTGTATTTCTGAAAGAGCTTGCATACAGTTCTGTCCCTCTAGATTCAAATGCCAAAAACCGGCCAAACACCTTTCCTGGATGAAAGATTACACCTTTATGTAGGAAAGCTTATTTGGCAAGCTTAAATTAATCTGTCAACCAAGTACAAGGATCCAAGGTATGTATGTTTAAAAAGGGCCACATCTGTGTTATTAGCTTGGAAATATAACATCTCTGCATCGGTTTCAAGTCCAGCTGACAGAACTGTTTTGAAAGTCTTCCCTGACAGCAGAGGCTTCCAGAACAACCAGTGAAATCCATGAAGCAGCACCTACAGCTGAACTTCTATGTTCCGTCTGAACAACTTAAAGATGTTATTTTTTACAGTTACCATTACTGTGGGTGGCGAAAAACAGATCTTCCAAGAACAGGTGAGAAACAACGGCCTGTTTTGGTATTTTAGTACTTTACATACAACATCTCTAGAAGTCAGAGCACTGGTGCGTAAAAGCTGCTGTAAGTGAAGAGATCCTCGATGGGACAGGCGTGCTTTGGTGATGGATTTTTGGACTAGGAGTTACGGTTGTTACAGGCAGTCGCACAATAAAGTAAACAAGGGAAGTAAAGCTGACAGCCTGAAACCCATGTATTAATGACATTAGATATTGTCACTATTTATGCATCCTCTGGAAATCAACCTGTAATTGCATCTTAAAATGTCTATATACAAAACGCATGGAGTGAACAATTACACATTAGGAAATGGAAGAACTATGATCACCTGTGAAGCTTTAGTTCAGCTTCTCTTGGAATATGTATTATCCCTAATTCCCTGCGCCATCCTTTCCTTCCCATAAACCCCCCTCCTCACTCAGTGAACTAGGTGGATGATCCTCCCTGAATCTGGAACTTTTCATTATATTCATTTTTATTAAACCTTGTAGTCAGTGTGGAGTTCTGAATCAAGTCAATCTTTTCTACACTGCTCATTTTATAGCACCTCTTCTGCTAAAGATCCACAGCGCTTACCACAGTTTTCACACTGTCCCACACGGTTAAGTGGTAGTAATGTATTCTTTTAAAAGGTTGAAAAACTAAGCATAGTAAGAGTTCAAGGCATCAGAAGGATCTTCTAGTTTTCATACCCAGAACAGATGGCTAAAGTCTAGTTCTTCAAATACTCCCAATTTTTATAGCATTCTGCTCTGTATTTGGGCAATACAACTCCACTAGCTGGGGTCCGAGCTGCAGAGATGAGCACTCAGGCCTGGAGTTGCATATTTAACACCAAAACCGTAACTACACACACCTGTAAAAGCTTCCAGTAACTTGCCAGCCAGCACCACAACCTACAACAGGGCAGGGACACATCTCGTTCTCCAGGATGGCAGCCATCTGAGTCACCAGACCACCACCTACAACAACTTCTTCCCAGATAAAGTCAATATTCCCTCACCCAGTGCTTCTCCAAATATCAGGAAACTGAAGATCTTATTGGGCCACCTGGAAGTTCTGAACTTCTTCAGATGTCCAAGGCTACTACAGCCCCTTCTTGAAATGATCTCTGTTATTACCTGTGGGGATGAACTACTGATACCACTGCACTCATAGTAACAGGCAAACGTTATCAGACAGTGCATTATGCATTGGAATATCCAATCATTCCTCCCACGAACAGCTTAATCTGATTATATTATTTTATTGGCTCAATTGAACAGCACAGATAAACCTCTTTTGGAGGGAGATGAGCGCCCCAGCAAGCCCTCAGAATAGAAGAGTACTCACATTTGGTATGGTAGCTTGATCAACAGCCACAGCCATATTTATCAGGAAGCCCACGTCATCAAGGACTCACAGAAAAGCCAAAATGAGTCCATATATCTAATTCCCATAGCCTCCTTTAAGATGGTCAGCCCTACAGCAAGGAGTAGAGTTGTCCACTTTTATTATTTTGAACATAATGTTAGTGAAAATCCCTTAGAAAGTTAGGTAAACTTTCTCCCCTTTGAAGTTCTCTTACAGAGGAGCATACGGCAGTTTAAGCTGACAAAACCATGTACATGAGGGGGAAGAGCGCATGACACTAACATGTACGGGATATTCATATTTTACATGTGCTCAAGCTACATTAACGCTAAAGCTAGAAACCCAGCAAGGTTCAAGAGCCTCTTGCATCAAAATCTTTATACAAATCAGGAGCAGCTGTCCTTCACCAAGATGCTTTTCCCTCCATATGCTTTCGTCATGGCAGGTCCCCCACCTCACTTCTTGGGCTCCCACACCTGCCCCGAAGCACGGCAGTGCTGGGCTGAACGTACAGCCACGCAATCAGGCAAACGCAGCCTCCACACGGAGGAAGACCTTCGTCTGGCTTTGGGCACTATTTCTTTCTCCAACAACTCTAGAAGCAGGCTCTTTTCTTTAAACCATTAAAGAAAAAGCCATTAAATTAGTTTTAAAGTTAGTAAGTGTAATGCACCACATGCCACCTGCCTCAGTGAGGCATCACTGCCGTACTTAAACTTTGTCTGCCATAGCTTTAACTCTTGTTTATCTTATCAAAAGGATGTCAGAAGTCTTATGCAAGTTCACCTCTAACATACTCATTATCCTCTTAGGAGCCACTGAATGAAATGTGAGTTAATGAATAACACAGTAGGAATTATATCATTATCCCCACGGTGGAAGACAGCCATCTAATTCTTGGATATGATGTCAGACTTGAGAACCAGCCAGTGATATTTACTCAGGCTTCCACTGCTCAATCAACTGCTACACCAGCAGCGTCCACAGTGAAAGGCCTGCAGACTGCGCTGACAGCTCAAGCAAGGCTGCCAGAGGGTGAAGCAAAGCTACTCTGATAGCAGCCTTAGGAAGAATTAAAGCAGCAAGAGTGAGGAACTGAAGCCTGTCATTTTGCCTCCACCAAAGGGAGGACAGGAGGGGGAAGTTTTTAGCAGCATACATTTAATATACAGGCCTTGCACAGGTATGGAAATCAATGCAGTAATAGCATGTCAGCTCTTCACATTTTCCTCTTGCCTTACCCCCGCTTTCACAGAGTCTCAACACCACTCCAAGTTACCGCCTGTCGCTGGCACTACCTAAGTCAACCTGTCTCTTGAACGCCACCAGAAACCCAAAACACTTAAAGGGATGTCTGAAGCAAGGTATAGATCCTTCACCAGTCATGAGCAATCCTGTCTTCTGGCCCTCAAGGCTACCTTACTTCCACTTTTAGTTAAACTAATGCTTTTCACTATAGAACCAGATGCCTTATGACTTCAAGTAGACATTCACTCCCCTGTGAAAAACACACCCATCTCCTGCTAGTATGGGCAGCAAGGAGGACAACTGCAAGACAGACTTCCTCAGCCTACTAAATCTTACCTTCGGGTCACCAAGACATTTGCCTGCAATAAAACCCACAGCTTTAGATGGCCTGAAGAGTCTGTATGTTTAAAAAAACGTCTAGTTCTGCCAAGGAAACCAGGCAGCTTAAGACTGTGTTTAGTGGAATGATACTTTATTGATTCCATAACTATGGAAGTCCACCCTCATTGCTATCAGGACAGCTGCGCTAGGCAGTGCCCTTCAGATAGTCTGACTCTTGTCCCTTCCTGTCCAAACACCCCTGTATTTCCTTTAAATTAAGCAGCCAAGAGCAAGCTCAGAGTCAGAAAGTGGCAACCATTTCAACAGTTCATACCAACCCATTACAGAAGCTTGTAAGTATTACTTACCAGGTATTCCCCCTCTAACAACTGCAGGGATGAGGAATGAACTAGTATACACGCAAGGTGTGGAAAACGTAAGTGAGAGGAAAAACCAGAAAGTCTGGGAGACCAAAGCTAGAAGATGGACTTCTCACGCAGAGTGAAAACCAGAACCATCTTCCTGACACGTCATACCCAATGAAAGAGCCCAGTGCAAGCTTTGCAAGCAGTTTTCTCTGCATGGACTGCAGAAACCGAGACGCACTCTCTTTTGAAGGAGTCGGATTTTCCCACAACCTGCAGCTTACAGTCACTTCTGAACAGCCACGCATTACTGAGTTTGCGTAACGCTTCAAAAGCGAAGGATAATTGTACCATATTCCAAATCACACTGAAAGAAACACTATCTCCAAACGTAGCACGTGCTGTTTGACATTCTCCCAGGAGCGCGCACACGTAAGATGCGTTCATCTTCAAGTCCTGGCATCACAATTACTCTGTCAAGAATGCAACACTGAAGTACATTTAGAATGGGTCTGTTAATACGATAGCTAGCCTCCATAATGCCATTAAGGTATCCTGGACTCTAAAACCACTATTGTTCTATAAGCATTTACCTTATTCTTCAATAATTGCTCAAAGTACCAGTATTTAAGATACAATACTAATTCCATGGCAGCATCTGTAAAATTGATAGAAAATTCAGTAGGATACACTATCAAAAGCTGGCTTTGGGGCAGGTTTCTATTATCCTAGAAGCTTCTGAACTGGTGTGGAACAGCATCACCACCCAGCACTGTCAGTGAACAGCATCGGTGCGCAGGCACTGCCCGAGCCCTTGAGTTGTTATCTCCACGCAGGCGCTTAGTGCCCAGGACGTTCGAGGTGCTTCCCCAGCCGTTAGTGCCCACCCAGCTGTCAGCGGAGCAGCAGAGCTTACAGCTGGGCCTCAGCCTGCAGAGCTGGAAACCACTGCCTAAAGGTAAGCACAGTAATAGACCGAGGTAAGAAACAAGTTTTTGAGATGGTATGCAATTTAAGAGGGTAATGGGATAGAACTGATGCCTTCACTTGTGAGGCTCAAAGTTTTAGCAATTCTGACTTGTATAGATACTGCTTTAAGTTTAATCATAGGCTTACATTCCCCACAGCATCACAGCTGTCCTTACACAAGACACTGAAGTTCTTCAGAGCTTTTCAGTGGGGTCTTAAGAGGCTGTATCTATACTATTTCTACGGCAGTGTTGGTTAACCAAGATTTCATGCCAACTGCCAAAGCCACCTGTAGCCAAAAGAGATCAACCTCCACTGGAAGCATCCTTAGCACCATGTCCACACCAGCTGTGCACAAAAACCACCCTAGAGACCTTAAGTACGACTCTTCTCACCTAAAGCCAGAGTTTGTGTCTGACCTTGTCCCTTTTTGAAAAGGCCCACATTCTATCACTTAGCAAGCAGTTCTTACCGATTTTGAACACCCACTTCAGGAGACAGACACATGCTTGATTCAACCATGTGGTTTGGTGGGAGGACAGGCCAGCAATATCCAAGTGTCCTTAACTCTGTAGTTTCCAGCTTAAATACATCTGGACAGAATCACTAGAAGGAAGTAAACAATGCCATCCAGACTGTCTGCGGAAGCATCAGTAATTAAAAAAACATATGTGCACACCACATTCTTTGCTGTTCAAATGCAAAGAACAAGCAGCTCACCAGACGTTCCCTATATTAACATAAAAAATAGCTGCATAGTCACTACAATTCTTCTTACACACACCAAGCTTTTTGCTAGCATTAAGTAGCTGCCTTAGTGAGAGTCAGTTATAAAGTCGTTCCATCACCACCACTACTTTCTCAAAGCTTAAGAACTAAATCAAGTATTCCAGTACTGGAATTTTCTTTACCAGGAAGTTGCAATAATGCTTGTTGCATTACAGTTGTTGGTTTGCTCTCCCAATATAACAACTCAAAGCATTGAACTGATTGAGTTAATTATTGCTTAACTAAGGTAAATGCCAACAGAAACCTGAAAAGCATGAAAAACAGTAGGAAACCAAGCTCAACTAAAGATAAACTGAATACTTCATGATCACCTGCAAGTGTCAGTAAATTCCCACACAGCTCTAATATGCATGAGAAATTTAAAGCTCTGATCATTAGAGCTTCAGAAAATGGCCACATGATAATTATACAGCAAGGTAAAGACTCAAACTTTACTCTATCAAGAAACTTGGGATTAGCAATGAAGACTTAAAATATCTAAAAAGAGAACCAGGACCTGGATGCAGTATTTCCAGGATATTCTGTCAGACTTTGATTCTCTCAGCAATAAAGCATAAATAAGCACATATGATTCTCTGGAGAACCCACCAAACCCCAGAGATACTGGTTCTCTAGAGCTCCCTCTGCACCCATCAAAAAGCACCTTCAGTCACTCTCCTCTTCCCCCATTCGACTGAGGTGCAGCATCAAGGATCTGGTGGAAGGCAGCAGTAAGAGTCAGCCCTGGCACAGCCTCATTTTACAGAAGGGCTACCAGCTGCCAGAGAATTTTCACTGACTTATGCTGACGAGGTTGAACTTGGAACTGTTCAAACAAGTACCTCATTTGAAATTGCTAGTATGAGATGTTCAACCTATAGATGAAAGCCTTTGAACTTAGACAGTGGAAGTGGCTTCTGCAAAACAATGAGCTCCACTCCACAGGAGCAGCATGCTATGAAAATAAGCGAATAGACAACTAGAAAGAGCTATTCAAGTGTCAGTCTTCATGAGACTAGCCAGGACAAAGTGCTTTTTGTTTCTACCTTTGAGATCTTGACAAATCAAAAATAGATTAAATGTGCTAGTAGACTAGCTCCTGCCTCGCAGAATGATACATGATCTCGCAGAAGAGATCTGCCAATACTCAAGTAACTTACACCAGAGCAAGCGCAGCAATGCTTATGTTCTATTTTCCTTATAAGAAGTTTGAAGCAAATCACGCCTCTTCAGCATTACAGTAAGCTGACAGGTAATCATTTTGCTTACAGTCAAAATAAAATAAAACCTCAGAAATAAGAGCTAGAAGTCTTAACTGTATAGGTCTTAAATAACACAAATAGCAAAAATTTTAGTCTTGTTAAGAGCCAAGAGGAATATCTGCTTGAGCACAGTTACCAATGAAGGCTGTATTTATTACCTCTAGGAACAGGCTCCAAATAGACATTTGTGGCTTGTACATTTTTCATTTAACCTTGCTAAGTTCACCAGCATTATTTTTTGCAGCTCAGTGACAAAAGCAGAGTTACTGAATAACTTTCCAGTACGAAGTTTCAGTGCATTAGTTCTCACTATAGTATTAAATACATAGCCACTTAACATCCATAAATCCAATAACCCACACCTCCATAACCCACAAGGAAGGGCTAAATACATTTTATCTGTGGAAAACACATGAGCATTTATCAAGTAGCCTATCAAATCTTACCACAAATACTAAACAAAAACCAGCAATTCAACTGTTTCAGTTAACAATTAATAAAATAGTTCTGAGAAAAAGGAATGCATCTGCTTCCACTTCCTGCATAAATCTCAAGTACAACTCAAGCAGCACCACAGGTATACAACCCCGTGCCAGACAGCAGTAGAGGTAAACCCTAGGAGAGCTGCATGTTCTGCAAGCAACAAATTCAGTTTGACCAAGATGCAACTCCTGAAACTGTTCTGTATTTTTGAGGGTTAATTTGAAATCAGCAGTCATTGTTACCCTTTCAGCATTTAGGCCTTCCTGTACCAGCTCAGCCCTGTGCTGCGAGGCAGCCAGCATTCTTAGCTCCAGAGTCGCATGATCCACAAAGCAGCCCCTACTGCAGCACCCTAGCAGCACTCTACCTACTGAAGGCTGTCATAAGCCAGCAACTTTACTTTAGGGCAGGGGCTGTTTTACCTACAGAAGCAAGATAGGCACTGCAGAAGCACTTGTTAAATGCTTCACTTGCAGCACCCTTGGTCTAGAAGCACTGTGTTAGAAAATCCCCCTTCAGAGTCCATCCGTCTAGTCATGCTGAACATGGCACTAAGACTGCAAGTTAAATTCAGAAGACGCAACAGGCTGAAGCAACACTGAAACAAAGGTTAAGTTGCAGATTTCTACCTCAAATCTGCTACAAGGAAGGCTGTGTCACTTGTGATGACGAGTTAAAATACTGGAAGGAAGAGTAAGAAGCTCAGTATGAGCAACATGTCTGTGAAAACTACCAAGCTACCTCAAAATACTGAGAGGATATAATTCAAGCCTACTGTTTTACACACACACAAAAAAAATCTGCTACTCCTCCCTTTGAAAATTCAATGAGGCTTGAAAGTAGAGCAAACCTAAGTGGACAAATTAGAAGACTTATTCCTTGTTTCAGAACTGAAGCATTCAGGCTCCTCCATTCAACCTACTTCATCATCAAGCACTTCATTTTTAAGATATTCCATATACCCAGTATGTTACAGTATTCACCCATTCCTCCCCAAAAAGGAAGCCTGTAAAATTAACATCAGATACAATGTAAAATACATCGCTTCCAAGATAAAGCTGAAGTTAGATGCTCTTCATCTCAGCAGTATTTGGACAAATCTCCAGTATTTCAGTGTCAAAAACTCAGCAGCAGACCAACTCCTAAATCCTAACTTAGAAGTTCAACACTATGCAAATAAAACTGAAGAAGGAAAAAGGTGTAAGAAGATAGGCACAGCTGTCTTTGCTACAGGTCACATTTACTTCTTTCTGTTAAAGGAAAAACTTACCTACCCAGTAAGTTTAGAGTGACACACACCTTGGTATTTAAATAACTGAGATCTAGAGATGTAGGACATAGGTGAGTAAGTAGGAGCTAACTCCTTCAAACAAATGCAGGTTTTAACAGGATAAATTCCTATTCTATACTCACAGAGTTTAAAGGTTACAAAAAGCTCTATGTTGGAGGAACAGATCAGCACCAGGCAACAAGGTTTTTATAACATGGCAAAGATGCTCTGAATTCCATGTAGAGGCTGAGCTGTCACTCACACAGCACCATCTATGGATTCCCAGCTTCGCAGAAAGATTCACAACTTTCTCTTCCACATTCTTATATGCAATAAGCAATCAGTATCTTGTTTAAACTCTTTGAGTTCTGGTTAAAGTTTTATTTAAAAACAAAAACCAAACAAACAAAAAAAAACCACTACACCAAAAAATCCCCACCAAAGTAACCAAGTCATCAGCATGATTTTTGAGGGGTTGCAGGTAAAGCGGCTCTTCAGAAGTCAGCTCACAAGCAGCAGATTCTTCAGACAAGTTTCAAGCCATCGTATTTGTTTCAACATGTAGAAACTCTGCTAAGTCAAGTCTTTCAACAATATTTACCATAAAGTCACCTAGGGGAGAATACAATGGCAAAACCTGACTAATTGCTATTGAAACATGGTGCTGATTGTTTTTTCTTCTGCAAACATGATGGATGCATTGAGTTGTTTTACCACAATTCATCTTCATTCAGCTGAACAAGCCTTCTCCAAACTGGCCCTAGGGTATTCCTTCACCTTTTGCATTTTAGTTAGCTACAGCTAGTTAAGCAGATCTTAACACCAACCCCACACAGGGACCCTACTCTTCCTCCTAAGTTTTCTAGAGTCAAACAGGAGACTTGAACTTCCACAAAACAGGTGCTACAACACCAGTTTGATGTTTACTGTTCATCAATTCATGAGAGTTCAAAAGCTGACCTTTTACAAGCAGTAAAAAAACCCAGCTGGCTACATCTGCAACTGCACCACAAATGTGCTTCAACATCTTCAGGCTCCTAAAAGTCACTCCAGCAATAAAACCACCCAGACTCACCAACCTACCTGAACAGACTTGAGTGTTCTCTGCACCTGCAGAAGCAGCTACCACGCTCCAAACCCAGCCTGGAAATTCAAACTAGCTCTAGGAATTCTTTAATTGTCTTGGCAAGAGTCAGTACAAAAATTGTGGAGTTTAAGCACATAAATTAGTTTTTGGAGGGATTTTTTGGCATTAGGCCTTCCTCTAACTCTAAGCTTAACTAGATTCTCCCCAGCCCACCTGCTTGCTTCCAATACAGTAATTCTTGCACAAAAAACTTAAATCCTTTCTTGCCCTTTTCAGGATACAAGTCACTTAAGACCAACTTCTTTTGACAAGCCATGTTTTAACTTAGCACTTTGTGCCTTTGGTAAGTGTAGTCAGTTTAGCTCAATAACAAGTGTTACTGGGTATCTGCAGCATATTTTTAGAAAAAATATTTCTTAACCAGTACATCGCTTGGTCTGCTAGGGTTGACACATGGTAGCAAGTGTTATGATGAGGCTAAAACTGAATTTTGTTGGAGGAACCAGAAAAAACAATAACAGTTGTTATAAATACTTAAAAATTGAAAGGGGAAGAGGTAGATTAAGTCATATTGTAATTCTGGGGCCCTTGAAACATTTTCAAGTATGAGGCTTAGCCTTACCTCTAACTTGAATGCCAAACAATTTGGGTCTAGGAGTAAGAAGTAGGCTAGAAGCAAAGAAACTGCATTCAGCAAGGGCTGGCCAGATAATCGCTGCCTCTGTGTGAGTAGTGGTCTAGTCTCAGGCAGTCGTCCATACTGCTATGACAGTTTAGAAAGCTGGACAATAACTTGAAATAGTAACGTTTAGAAAAATCAGCTACAGAGCACACCAGCATGCAACTTACCCTTCAGTGAGCTGCCAAACTATTTCTTCCCCAATCAGAACAAATTGTCTTATGCAAGAGGAAAAGTCTTCATACCTTAGTGCTGAATGAGAACATGG
This sequence comes from Anhinga rufa, assembly GCA_013400875.1. NCBI lineage: Eukaryota > Metazoa > Chordata > Aves > Suliformes > Anhingidae > Anhinga > Anhinga rufa. The sequence goes on along the minus strand of VZTV01042061.1, from coordinate 8,140 downwards.
CGGTCGAAGGAATGATGCAATAGCACTATTAAAATTAATAGGACTGCTCCCTGGGTGTGACCCTCAGAAAGGATGGGAGCACCTAAACTTGTACCTTATACAAACAGCTTATTAAAAAAACCTAGTCTTAAAAAAATGAAAGCAAGAAATAGCTCTTATTGTCCTTGTTACACTAATCTTACACTTGTCAAATCAAGCAAAATCCCTTCATCCTTTGTCCACACACCCCCAGGCTGAGTCCTCCCCATGAACACCGCACCCTCCCAGTTCAGGCATCAGCCAGGGCAGTGACAGTAACGAACCCAACCACCCTCTGCAGGTAAGCATCTATCAAGCAAGCAGGTTTCAAAATTGCTTCCTACTCCAAGTAGATTACAACAGCAGGTTTGGCGTTGGTTTTTTTTCTCTCAGTGAATTACTAAAGAATTCCCATCCTTAGACCCTTCCACTGTTAGGTTATCACCAGCCTTCCAAGAGTTCATTGGAATAAGTGCCTATGTGATAAAAATACTGCAGAGAAGTTAGAATGACCTGCCAATTGAAAGCTAGACAGCTCTTAAACCAGCCTACCAGTCAACATTTGAGAAGCAAAAGATAATTTGCCTGGAGTAATGAGCTAAGTATAGAGCCACCAGGACTAGAGCTCCCTAATTATTTTTTGCATTTCTTTCAATGCAAGTGAAACAGCTTGGGAAGAAGGCTTCAGCTGCTGGTAGAATCAGTTACTGAAACTACTCCAAGCAAAGCAAGAGTGATCTTGTGCTTAACGTACCAAATTCCGCAAAAGCAGCGCCAAGAGTCAAAACCAGCATCTTCTAAATTACCATCCTCAGTTCATTACCACATTTCAGCATTTTAGGGAATCCTATTCTATTTTAGAAAACCTCAACAACATACTCATCTTGTATAGTCCTCTCAATCAATCAGTGTTTAGCAGTCACCCTCACCAAGTATCAGCATTCATTCTGCCATTTAAAAGCTAAAACTCCACTTCGACATGTGGAAGGCATTTTGGTTCCAGCTACTAAAGCCTGCAGAACTGCAGGGGGGAGAAGCAACCTGACAGTAACCAGGCATGTTGGTACCACTGTGCAGCTATACAAGAGACTGCTATTTTCTGAAACTGTTAAAGTAAAAGAATAAGAAATATTTATTAACAAGTATTTACGAGTATTACGTATACAGCTATATATCCACTGATATCCCCTATGGTCACAGATTCTGAAAGGACCTATGATTAGCCGTACCACTATGGTTTTCCTGCAAGGAAGTTTCCATACAAATATCCTAATACATGGTTTGAGCATTTGTAGGTGCACTGAACATACAGGTACGCTATCGCTTTATTGAAGTGGTAGCCCTTTTCATCATGAACTAGGAGTTTTAGAGCAGACATCTGATCTCCTTACTTAGAAGTCTAGCTGACCAAATGCTTCCCCTTAGTTTTGCCAGAACGCAACCCAGCAACAAAATATTAAACACTTAGACATGGACCTCCAAAACTGAAAGCTTCCATGCGGCTTCTCTCCACAGTCCCAATTTACTCATCTGTTATGTATAGGGATGCTCTGCAGCAGTGAAGTACACTAACCAAACACCTCCAAATCATGTGATACTCATGCTTGAGTCTGAAGGGATTAAGAGATTCCAATCCAAAGTAAAAGAAAACAAGCAAGCTATTGTATTCTGCATTAGAAAACAACTATGCCTTGACCATAATACATTAGCTAAACCTACAAAGAAAGCCTAGCAGACCTCAAAATATTTACCTTGCTCCATCTTCCTCCTTTTTCCTCAGAGAGTTCAGATTTGCCCAAAGTGCAAAAAGGTGCATTCTTTTGGAAGTTACTCAAAGAAAGGTTCACTGAACATAGACAAAGATGATAATTTAATTATAATGGGTATCCAACCAGAATATAATGCCCTGTTCACAGCAAATTCCTGCTACCAGCAGTGAGAGGAAATTAAGAATCTGAATTCTCAAATGTACTCATGACTCACAACTAGTACGTCCACCAATCGCTGTACAATTAAAGAACAGAAATGCTTAATTGTAAAGATGAACACTTGATTGATAAGGATTAGTCATTAATTTGATTAAAAGCTTACCAACTCTTAAGAAAACATGCACAGTGCTTAGATGGAAAGTAGTAAAAGGTCTGCCGGCAGAGGCAATAAACTTGCAAGTTTACATTAAGTACACTTCACTTGTTTTCAGCTTCCATTTATTAAAGGAAAATAATCAAAATAACCTAGAAAAGCAATCTGCTTAGACATTTTAGTCAGGTTTCTTGGATCAAAAGTTCAACAATGCCTACATTACACCAACATATTTGTTCTCGGAAGTGAAAAAAGGAAATAAGGAAAACTCAAATAGAACAATAAAAGCAAAGCTACCAGCTCACAATACTTAGAAAAGGTGTTTCTACTCTAGTCAGACCATAGTAAGTTTTCTTGACTGAGGAATGGACAGAGCAATGTCCTCACATTAATTTTCAAGCAAAGTTGCTCTGCAGTATGGCAGGTGAGCTTTCTTCCCATAGCTTCTCATTTTGGATCATCTCTTCTTTCTCAGGAGACAGACAAGTATTTTAAAAGCCTGAACTTACAGCGAACCCACAGAACAGTAAAAGTCAGCTTTGATAACAGTAGTTTGTAAAGTTAGAGAAGACACTGAAGGCTGGAGGCAAGTAAAACTGAGGGTGATTTTCAGCTGCAACAAATCCAAAACTAGGTCTGAAAAGGTCTCAAAGCAAACACCCTATCAAGGATGCAACAAACAGTATAATTACAAACAGCAGAACTTCACAGCATCTCATTTTATCTCAGGGTTAAGTTTCAATGATAGCAATTACAGGCTTACAGAAAGCAATGCAATAAGTAAAGCTTCCACGGGTACACATTTAGGTCAATTACGGCTACAAGAGATGAAATCAGACAGCCACAGCAACTAGCTTACTCCCTTTCCTAATCTACTTGCAGAGAAAACAAGGTCCCCTTCTAACTACCAGATAGGAGATTCCAGGGGAATGCCTTCCACCAACTCCAAACCTAGCTGCAAGCACTTTCATGAGCAGCTTAGCACTTAAACTCATTTTGAAAGCACGTAGTGACAGCATAAGAGTGATATGGCAGAGCTTAATACTAGATCAACTAGCAGATTGGATCATTCTACCATCTTCTGTACAACAAAATTGAGGCTTCACTTGAAGTACTGGAAGTTATCTTACCCATGCAAGATCTACCGCAAGATGTTAAAGGTATTAAGACTCCACAGTCATAAGCAGTTCCAGTGTTACAGTAGGCGCAAATAAATTGTTGGCCATCTCTCTGGGTGCTCAGGTTTTTTGTTACTATTTCTTTAATTCAGCCTTCAGTTTCACTCAACTCATCCATACTTTCAACTACAATTTCTAGTAACTAAATAACTGAAATCAAAATTCTAGTAGTCTACCCTCGACCTATGAGGTGCTAAACTCTACCTGACAGAAAGACTCAAGGAAAGCTCTGATTTTCCATCTATTTTCCAAAATCCAGCCACCAGCTGTACAGAAACCCCCCCAAAAATAAGACTCCTACTTGCACAGAACAGTCAAATCACAGAGTAACTGAGGAGTCATACTCACAGGACTTGGAAGGCTTGTGATCCACATCACCCTCACAGGGGTCGAGCTGGGGAGACAGCAAACACATCGTGCCCTGCAGGCAAGCCCTGCCTTCGCTCCTCTCTCCAAGGGTAGTCAGAAAGGCAGCCAAGTACATCTTGCCTTCACAGACTCGACTTCAACCTACACCCTTAAGCAGTGTGTAGACAGGCATTTCTGTCCTCTCCTCACACAGGTGGCTGGGAGCAGCTTCCCCAGGCATTTCGAGAAAGCAACGCTAGAGAAAACAGTCTCATTCTGTCAAGTGCCTGCCTTTTCCCAGCTGATACAGGAGCCAAAACCTTCTTTTAAAGGCAAAGGGAAAGAGAAGCTATTTTCCTTTCTTCCTGAAGCTCTGTCCTTTCAGGTAACACTACAGAATTAATGCTTTGATTATAGCCGTGGTTTCTAGTCCCAAAGTTGGAGAAGCAAATGAGGCCCACAAAAGGGCAAGTGAAAACGGTTCTAATAGTGTTTCTATAAATAATGTCTATACCAGTGTGTAAATCTCTGGTATTAGAAAGAAAAACTACAAAGACTTAATTATGGCAATGCAGCAGTCTTCCTCCACAAATTCAATTTGAAGTGCATTACTTCCCCCACACTGTCTATATGTTCTAGGAAATAAACCTTGTAGAATACCAGAACAATCAAAAATACTTAAAGAGACTATTAGACTCGTATGCACAAGAGACCTCATCATACGGACAGGCACCCTAGCCAGAGATCTCTATTTCAAGCTATTTTGTTTTCAGGAGTCTCATTTAAAGCACGATGCATAGCTTTTTGCTTGTTTTCACTGATGAAAACCTTTCCATGCTCTTAAAATAGGGTAAGAAAGACCACAAACAAGAGTATTTAGTAGAAACCTCACCCATGGGAGCAGTGTACTCACAGCATGGGAGAAGCACATACAGGTAGTAAGTTACTTTGACAGAGTACTTTCCCATTCTTTTTCCAGTAAGGGCCAAACAAAGGAGGACCTGAGAGGGTAGGTTCTGCACATTTGCTAAAAATAGCACTAGTAAAGAATAATTCTAATTCTGAAATTAAACCAATACAAAAAACCCAGCTCAAGATATCCTGCATTCCCTGAGTACATTCAGCCGTCAGTTCGTTACATGTCTGCAGAACCACCCCAGCTCAAGAAACCAAGATCCAAAACCCTGCTTCTCCCTCACAGAACCCAAGAGGTGTGATCATCAGCCCAAGCCTTCTCTGGAACAGCAGGCAGAAAAGCACATTTAAATTGTTTCTTCCTGTAACCAAGTCAAAATACAATCACAGCTTCGTATTTTAAAGCTCTGCCAGAAGATAAAAAAAAAAGACAGTACTATAATAGAGCTTTACCACTCACATGCTTGCCCAGGAAGCAGAAGAGCTTTCTAGCTCCCTTCACGCTGGAGCTTCTTACCCTCCCCAGAAGTACGCACCAGCCACCACCCTAGAGGAGATGCTGTGGAGAAGCCCAAGAAGAACCCTACTGAAACTGCCACTCTGCAGAAAATGCAGGAGTGACTGGACCGAAATCAAATGGAGGGGAGTACAGAACGTACAGCCCGAGAGCAATATACAACGCAATGGGAAAGACGACAACAGAGTTAAAAAATATCAAAGTTCAATTACCAGAACAAGTCTTTCCTACACGGATATTCACTCCCTTCTAGGCCACGTTCTGGAAGTTCAGAGGCCCACGGCAGCCTGCCTTGCCTTCCAGTCTTGGAAGTTCGAACATTTGAACGCTCCCAGTTCCAGCCCTCATTATAAAGGCCACACCCCAGTCAGGGCAGTGGTCTGTTCTGACCACCCTTCCCAACACCCAGCTCTTCCCGAGGAGCCACAGACTAACACCAAGTTTCTGATTTCATTCTAGCTTCAATCTGATTCCATAGGCAACAGGATAATGATCCATGCTAAGCTCAGGCTTCACAGCTAGTACTAGTTCTAATACTTCGCAAGATACATAATAGCTGAAAATCCTGAAGTTGACCACCACCGTGCTATTTGTACACTGGGGAATAATTCGATGAAGAACCGATATCACAAAAGTCAGTAAAAGCACCAGCTAGATCATCATCTCTGATGGAAGCCGTCAACAGCATGGCCAACTTCATTTTTGCGGTACCTAGTCAGTCCATCAAAATGAACACTGAAAATGACAGCGAGATGTGCTGAGCAAGGCAAAAGACTACTTGCTTTGCTTTCTCAAAGGCTTCGTTTCTTTGATGTTCTGTCCACTTTCAACTTACACTGAGCTGCAAAGGTATATTTTAAACTATTTGCAAGTCAATATTCTTTGTTTTATTTCTCTAAAAAAAGGTTTTAATACCATTGAAGTTCTAGCAGCATATGTTATGAGGACACTATTTAAGCTATCATTCCATTGCTGGCATGACTAGCACAACAGCCTGCCCCTGAGCCATCCCCCCAGTGCTGCTTTACAGCTTTTCACTTCGTTCCTAGTCAAGAGGAAATTTAACAGACTTATTTCTCTAAAATTAAGTTCCACTAGAATCTTGTTCAAAGTATTAACTTTTTCAGAAGCAGTAATACTTCAATACAGCAGGTCATAAAAGCTTAGTTGCAGTATCACTTAAAAGGCCATCCAGCTTCAAGTCTTCTGAAATCCAACTCTCCCAAGGAGGGCAAGAACCACCTATTCAGGCAGTTGTGTTCAGGGTTTTGGTTTTTTAATTCCTTATCAGAGTTTGGAAGAGTTCCACCAGCTACATCATAGCTATTACATGTCATTAGTTGTTTCACTCATGCATATATACGTACACACACACGTCCAAATATCAGAAAAACGGGATCATACCAAGCTTCTTCTGTTGCAACAGTTTTCAGCGTTAACACCCATGAGGAGGGACAATGCCTCGGAAGTATTTGGCTGCCCCCCAGTAAGACCTACAGAGCATCCTTCCAGTTAACAGCTTAACATTCACATTCACAACTGCTGCTTTCTAAACTTTAGATTAAGATTCTCAGTCAGAGCTGTTTCAGAAGATGAACCATCAGCAACTGTATTTTAAGTTAAGCCCTTAAAAACAGTCCTTTTGATGGACACAAGTGACTCCAGAAATAGCTTATCGATTTCAGTTAACATTCCAGAAAGCCTTCCGCTCTGCTCTTCTTCCCTAGCTCACTTGGCATGGTGTGGAGCTGCAGTTTGTTCCAACACACTTCTAGGAGCATACTGCTACTTACTGAAGGTGAGCAGAGCACCTTTACCTCAGAGCAACACAATCCAGACACTTCCTAGCAGACTAAAGGCAGGAGATACCACTGGTTTCAACAAAACAATGCCACAGTCCTTCCCTGCTACTACAGGCTGCTCTTCCTTCTAGTTCTGATCAGCAAAGACTGACTTGAGGCTTTCCTTGTGGGATAAAACATTACCTCCCAGAGTCACTACAGCCAGCTGGCATTCAACCTCTACACCACTACCAGAAACTATCAAACAGGCGAGGAGAAGAACAGGTCTGGGCTACTCATGCTCCTGCTTACGATTACATTTCCGTGATATTGAGCACATTATGTCAGTCCTGTTCACCCAAAGCAAGGCGACAAAGTCTTGGCTGTTTCTGTTACCAACTATTCTGAATAAGGGCAGTTGACACCAAACTATGCTGTAGTTTCCAACCTTCGCCCATCCCATGAGCAGTAGATGCAAGAAGCTGACATGGGTAAAGTTGATACACCAGCCTGGATACAGCAATCCCGCACCATTCAGGATTAAAGCATCCAAAGTGAAAGTTGTAATGCACTGGGAGCGGAGGTCGTCACTGGGCATAGTAAGCCTCAGTAAAAAGTCAGTATTTCGAATTCCTGAATTAACACTAACTTCATGCAAGCGACTCCATCACCCTGAAATTTTGAAGCTCCACAAACATATAGTTATATTTTAATGATCCAGTTAATCCACAAGAATTACAGCATGAATTTAGTGCTAGGCATATTCCTGAAGTTTTCCTGACAGCACTGGGAAGTTATGGCACCGATACCTAGAAGAGGTGTGGAATTACAAATCATGAAGCTCATTTCTCAGCAAGTTAAAACCCATATGGGATCTAACAGGCAGATCTTTACACCAGCAGCTACTGCTAGAGACAAATGCAGAACAGTTGCCACGTTATGGCTTAGACAATTTAGTACTCAGAGCTTATTTTGAAAGAAACATAACATATTACTTTGATTCAGCCAATGAAAGCAACTATGAAACAAGCGCATACTTAAGTATCTGGACTTTTAATTCTAGTTTACAGTATCTGATAAGGACTAATGTGCTACTGGGACTCATGTGCTCTGGAAGATACCACTGATATCAAGTAGAAGAGCCCTATCTCATTATATCCAGTTACACTTCCCAGTAGGAAACTACCTGAGCAGGAAGAGCCACCACATCCCTTTGACCTCTGCAGGTGAAAAGATCTCAAACTTTGTGCTGGATGCTAACTCAGCTCCTCCAGTTCACTCTATGGAGATGATTCCTTCTT
>VZTV01042050.1:0-15681 GCA_013400875.1 Anhinga rufa | reverse complement strand
CCCACCCAAACCAGTCTGTGATCCTATGATTTCTTTGTTGGACTACAGCCAGGACCCAAATAACAATATCAACGATAATAATTAAAAAAAGAAAAAATAGGACTGATCCACATATTGTGATTTCTAATTCACCTCAGGGAGTGCAGGGACTGAAAGTGAGGATTTACAGGACTTGGCTTCAAATGCATAGCGGTTACAGAGAACTGATTGTCTAAGCACCCACCTCAGGGCCAGTTGCATTTTTCCTGTCCACTCAGGAGGACAGCAGTGGCGAGGAAGGCTATCTGTAACTCAGGAACGTATATGAAAAGACCCCACTCTTTTTCTGGGTTGCTCACAGCTTTATTACCCAGCACTTTCTCCCCATTGCCAGCACTGTCTTTGGGCACAGACAAAGTAGGTGGTTACCTCGAGCAGCAGAAGCTGAGCTTCGAGCAAGACTAGGATGATTGTGAACGTCACAGCAGTGACCACAGCTCTGCCCAGCTTACGCTGGCTCAAGACAGCAGAGATCTCCTCAGGGATCGCTGGATCTGAAGTCTGAATGAAGTAGTGCTGGCAAGAGGTGGTCCGAACCCTCCTGCCTGCTCATCTGCCCTTGCTCCACGCCTGCGTCTCTGCGGAGGGGAACTAGTTTGTTCAGAGCAAACTGAATTTTGCCTGCAGCGCTGCGAAGCCTGTAGCCAGATCTGCCAGCTTCTCTGCCTGTGGAATGAGGGAGTGACGATAGCGATATTCGATATGAATTCCCACCTGCCTCACACGGCTCTTTTGGGCTTTAATGAATACTTACAAACTGCTTAAAAAGCCACATATAGGATCTGTTATGTAAGCACAAGTTATTATTATTAAAAAAACATTACAAGCAAGTTATTAGACTGACAGATGGAATTATCAGTGGAATTATATCTTTATCCATCATCTTTCATTTTGTTTCATCTCATCTTTCTTTTATCACCCTTCAGCTCTAGGCTGGCAGTCCTAACGCTGTCTAAACGGACAGCGTATTGAACGCTGCATCACTGGATGGCTCTCAATGGCACAGATGAGTAAGCGAGCTCTTCCCAAGCAGCAAAGAGACCATGTTGTAAAACTCACCAGAATTCATCTGTGGGTCGAAATGGGCTCAAATGGTTTAGAACCGACAATAGCTGAGACCTGATTATCATTTCCCTTACCAAGGCTGGCTCTTAGTTTAGGCAAAGCAAGTGGCTGCCGCCCTCACGGGGAGCTGCGGGCTGCGAGAAGGAAACCTGCCAGTGGGAAACATTTGCTATTCCCCAGCAGTAACTGTTTTTCATTAAACTGGCAAACTGCTGCAATGGCGAAGGCTAATTTTCTCTCTTATCTTCTCGAGATGTTGGGAAGTTAATGGCACTATCACATAAACTCTCCTTCCAGAGAGCTACTGACTGGTCCGTGCCTTCAAGGCAGGTTTATGTTTGATGGGAAGCAGCACAGATGAGGCTCATGCTCTGCTCTATCCTCCACGAGATCCTGTTGTCTCCAGTGCACGGGAACCCTGGGGGAGAATTTGTGAGGATGATTAGGAAGAGCTCACAACCGCTCTCATGATGGGATCTGCAGAGGAAGCTACTTCCAGGAGGCTGGTGGTGAAGCAAAGGTTCAGGGGACTTCTCAATAACCAAAGCCCCCAAAGAGATGACTGTCCCCACCACAGTGCAGTTTTGGCAATTACTTCTTGTCTCTGGTGGTAACTCTGATCTCCGTCCTGTACTCGGACTGTGCCTAGCACTTGGTTTCTGGCTGAGGGCTTCTAAAATGACAAGACATAAATATTTCTTTTTATTATTAGATTTCCCCAGGGTGATTCTGCATCCAGAATCTGAAAAGTTTCTGGGGTATATATCAAGATTAAAATAAAAAGGGGGCCCATGTAGAAAACATCTACTGACAACATAACTTAATTTCTGTTTAAGGAAATGCTGTTTCCTTCTTGACTGTACTGGGAATGACCACCTGGGACAACTGGATCCCGTAAAACACATACTTGGGACTAGCTTGCCCTCACACTATTCTCCCCCTGCCCAACCATCCCATCTGTCAACACTTTCATATATCTGTTATTTGCTACACTTTTTCTTTTAATTGCTACATTTAATTTATGATGCTATTACATTCTAAAATAGATAACCAGCTTGGCAGCATGCATTCCTAAAATAATCAAGTTCATTAATATGATTAAGAGCAAAATCTTTTACTGCTTCTGCTATTCGATATTAAATTGAAGAATGAGCATTTAAGTAGACAGTTTTTCATATAGGTCTCTTATTTTTACAAAGCATAAAAACCCAGTTAATTTTAAAGGTTTCTGTCCAAAAATAGTACTGTACTGTACTTTAATAGTAAAGTAATAAAAAGAAACCCCGTTCCATGAAGTAAGAAAGACACAAAATGTTAAGCATTGTAAGTTCCCAGACATCGGTTGCATGACTAATACTGTAACGGTGATTTTAGACCGGTCAGAAAGCAAGAAATAAGGACGCTATATAATATCAAACAATGAGAAAAAAGATGATCATGCAGTTAACATGGGGTGATGGTTTATGATTCGTAGGATTTTAGTTACCGTGCTAAATTTATATCCTTAATTTGCTTAAATTAAAATTGCTTAGTCTGGTTACAGCCTTTTCTTAGCCAAGTCTGAAAATGAACTACAGTTGCATGTTATTAGTCTTACTTCGGAGGTTTATAATTATAACGTAAGTAATTTAGGGACGATCGGACAGAGGTAGTCTCCCATTACCCCTGAAGAGTATTTGGGAAATAGAGGTCAAGTCCTGTACAAATTCAAGGCATCTCTTCTTCCTTGTGAGAGTCGAAGGCTAGGCGCCCTTTGCCGTGGGCTCAATAAAGTAAGAGTTTATTTCAATAAACTCTTATTTTATTGAATGTTTATCATTAAAGTGTCTTCTAGCCCTGCTCACAGACAAGGGCCATGCTGTACCACGCGCTGCACAGGCACAGAAATAAAAAGGACAGTCTCTGTCTCGCAAAGGCTACGGTCTAAGGATAAGGCGAGATAGAACAGATGGAAACAGACAGATGGAGGAAAGCAAGGAAACAATGATACAATGTCAGCCAGCATGACGGGAAGTCAGCTCAGCACCCCAGTAGTCTGCTAGGCAGCCTTTTGCAGGAATCGCAGCAAAATGCGGGGAGTGGCATGGGAAAGAGCATGAAGGCGCTTGTCTGCACGCTAGCACGGAGGTAACGAAGGCTGGCACCACCGGCAGAGAGCTGGCTTCCTGATGCTGATGAAAGGTGAGGGATGCGCTGAGAGTAAGTAAAAAAGGCCTTGAAAGTGAAGAGCAAGCCTTTGAGTTGGAGGCAACGGAGAGGAGGGAGCCAGAGGATGCAGGGCATCAGAAGGAAAATGCGAGGTTTTGCAGCCGCCCCTTGGTGGGGTATGGGTGGGGTTAGGCTGTGAAGTCCAGAGAAGGGGATACGGCAGCATTTGGGGTGGGAGGTGGCTGGGTGTGGGTGTCTGCATCCCAGAGCCTTCAGGTGGAATGAGTCAGAGACATTTAGACAGCTTGAGTGAAAGGACCAAGAGGAAGACCCAAGTCAAAGGTGGGGCCCAAATGAAAGGTCTGAGTGATAGTCTGCTAAGGAAAGTAGGGGAGGGCTGGCAGAAGCCATTCAGAGCTTGAATTGACATCCATAATATGAGGATACCAAACACAGGCTGCGCTTCTGCTCCAGACTGAGGAGGACAGGTGGAATAAAGGGTTGGACCTGCGAGCTGCTATCACGGAGGCAATACCTGGGTTTGTGTCTATGAGATTCTCCCAGAGGAGATGTAAGAAGGAGACCATACAGCATACACAGCCCCGTGAGACCTACACAGAGAGCCTGGGAGTGAGAAGAGAAATATTCTCCAAAGTCCATACTGAAGGATCCACTGGAGAAAAAGGAAGATGCCAGAGAAGGACAAGACCTCAAGAAGATCAGTGTAACTTCTGGAATTGATTGACACGTCAGGGAAGGTGAGGATGAAGTACTGGTTTTGAGATTTAACTTTAAAGAAGTCAGGAGGGGCTCTGGAATGAGCATTTCTTAGGTATTGAAAGGGATGGACACTGGAAGAATCCAAAATACGTTTGGTATGTCCAAGCTTGGAGATATTCAGAACTTCATTGGACAAAGTCCTGAGCAGCCTGATCTACTTGGATCCGCTAAGTCCCTTCCAGCCCTGAACTATTTTATGAATTGGTGGCAGCAATTGTTCAGTGTCCTCAATAAGCTTAGGCGTGGAGAGAGAAGGCAAGGTGGGGCAGGAATGGAGGTGGAAAATGGGTTTGAGTGAGAGTTTCTGGAGGTGACAGAACCTAAAGCGTGATTGTACTGTGAGGAGAAATTAGCAGTCAAGAATGAGGGTGTAGGAGAGAGTAGGGGACGGGATGAAAGAGAGCACAAAGGAGACAGTGGGAGATATTTGAGGCAATTGTGGGGACAATCAAGAAGCTCCTGCGCTGATGACCATGGAGGAGAAAAATGAAAGGCAGACTGAGAGCAGGGAAGCACAGAGGTAGGGAAGGGTGACAATATGTCTTGTCCATAAACTCTTGGAAGTATTAGGCAAGATCCTGTCCTGGGAGAGGATCAGAGCAAAGAGGAAAGGGAACCTCAAGGAGTGAACAGTGCAAAAGTTTAACAGTGTATTAACCAGGCAGCAGAACTCGAGATTGAGTGAATCCACTCAAAAGAATGAAGTCACCCTTGCTTTTCATTCTTGCGATTCATCAGACCAAAGATAGACTTTCATAGCACGGATATCTCCATTTGAGCAAGTCACCCTGGGATCCCTTTAAAGTCAACACAGAAGAACAGCAACTTTGAGGGCATGCTTTATCTCATCCTAAAATAGAGATCTAAAACAGATCAGCTGACTCATGCCCTAAAAGAATATGATTTTTCCCCACAGATAAAGGGAATGTACACTCCCAGGTTCAGATTAGAAGTCTGTACTGTAGGAATATAACCTTAGATAATTGCCATGCTGCCTATCCACCCCAAACACTCTGGAGTCTGAACAAGGGAGCAGAGAGCTGGTATCAGGGATGAGCTAAGACTGGGCAACCTTGCAGTGGGAAAGAAGGGTGGAAGAGTCAAAGGTAGAAGAGACCTAGTAGCGGCGACACGACAGACATGAGATGGCTGAGCGCAGAAGACTATCAATACTGGTCATCTGGATGTCATGGAAAAACTGAGTATGGGTTTATGGTCAATGCTGAAAGAGAGCAGGTTGCTTCAGAAAATGCCATCAGAGAAAATGTGTCAGCAGAGTATTGAATGGCTCCTCTCGAGAGTGTGAAAGTTGACTAAAAGAGTTGCAAGTACAAGACTGGGGCTCCTGAAAGAGAAGCATGCGAACATGTGAACACCTGCATCCGAATGAGGTGTCTAAGCTCCCTTTAGGGTCAATGAAAATCTGAGGATCAATTCCGTTGCCCAAACGTAGGCATCGAGTGCTACCTGAGATGCCCAGCAGTATCACGTCTCCATTTCCATAAGGGCACAGGTCTCCCATAGGCCTGGTGTCGGATTTACCAGCTCTGCATGGACGTCTCGGGCACTCTGCTACACCTCAGGTGGCACTAGATGTCTGCAGGTAGGTAACAAGAGTTGAGCCCAGTGAAGTGTAGGAGTGATTCAACTGACCCCAGAGGAGATACCCACAATTCAGCAGCTGAATGCCTCAGGAATCACTGAAAGCTGCTATTGCAGAAGGGTGAGGGCCTTCCCCCACCAGCTCCAGGCAGGTGTGGAAGTACCTTAGACTGAACCAGGTGCCATTTTTAGGCAATTGGATCCCATCCTGCATTGCCACTGATTGTAGAGGGGTTTAAACACACGATTCACATGTAGAAACCTCTGTGTAGAGACTTAAACTCAGCTTTTTTTTTTTTATCTGTCAGCTCAACTCCACCCTTGGTCTGTAATTCAGATACCCTGGATGCCAACATATGAGGGCATTGGTGTGGTGGAAGGACTTGGGAGTATACTACTGAAGAAGACAGATGGAAAACTTAAATAGACCCCTCAATATTTCAAGCATAAAACAGATGTTTTGGCTTCCACAGGCACAGCCCCAGAGCCCTGATGCTACTGCAGATTTTATCATGAAGATCAGTCTAAAGAACTAAGTAGCCCTGGCACAACCAGGTCCGAAGTGTCTAAAAGCCACCGGTGCAATTAGCAGAAATTAATGTATTTCTGGCAGCCCCGTGCAGCACAAAAGCAAGGTCTGAATGGGTGATGGAGTGCAGACGAGTCCACTGTCAGAGCAGGAGCATGCTGATGGGATGGCATGGGCAGAGAGTGTACTGCAGGAGCTATTCTGAACCTGCGGGAAAAGGAAAGACCGGGGTTTCCAGCACTGCCAGTTTGCCATATTCCATCCCCACTAAATTCACTTATTTATTTTCTTGTTTAGACTTAGCACATAACTCAAATAACGTAACGTTTTAGCTTGCCAAGTGGTTTATTCAGGCAGCTGATTTACCAATTCAAAGGCTACTCCCTACAGACTCCTACCAGAAATGTAAGCGTTCAGTCGTAAACCTCTGATTTAATTAAAGAAAGACTTAGTTCTCCAAACGTTATCGCAGCTGGAAAATCCATAATTAGTTGTACATTTTTCCAAAGGAACTTTCCCCTGATTTGCCTGAAACCTGCGGAAGGGCTCCATGCATCTATCATAATTTCCTACCACTTTCAGCTGAGGCATTAGAGACGCTGTGTGGGCAGATTTAATAGGTTTTTTCTTGCTTCCTGGTGAGGAGAAGGATTGCATAAGATGTGAGTCAAGACACCAGTCCTGAATCTGTGACTGTGATACTTGCAGGAGCTGCGCTGTCTGCTTGCCGGTTGGGATGTCAATAAACAGCACACTTTGCAGCAGCGGTAGCAGCCTGCTTTGGGTCACTGGAGAAAGGTTGACTAAAACATTCTCCTTTTGCAAGAAATCAGGGGTTCAGCATTATCCCCTGCTTGGGAGGAAGGCGTTGGGGTTGCTTTTCTCATCCCAGCTCACCTTTTCACATTCCTAACTGTATCCTAAGCTTTCTGACCCCTAAGATAAAGCTTTCTTCAGCTTGCTTTTTTTTTTTTTTTTAAGATGACGCCAAATTGGTCAGATGACACCAGGTTGGGTGAGTGTCGATCTGCCCGAGGGCAGGACGGCTCTGCAGAGGGACCTGCACAGGCTGGATCCATGGGCCGAGGGCAGCTGTGTGAGGTTCAACAAGGGCAAGTGCCGGGTCCTGCCCTCGGGTCACACCGACCCCAGGCACCGCTCCAGGCTGGGGAAGAGGGGCTGGAGCTGCCCGGCGGAGAAGGGCCTGGGGGTGCTGGCTGACAGCGGCTGGGCATGAGCCAGCAGCGTGCCCAGGTGGCCAAGGGGGCCAGCAGCACCCTGGCTTGTGTCAGGGGTGGTGTGGCCAGCAGGAGCAGGGCAGGGATGGTGCCCCTGTGCTGGGCACTGGGGAGGCCGCCCCGCGAATGCTGGGGTCAGGTTTGGGCCCCTCGGGACAAGAAGGACATGGAGGGGCTGGAGCGTGTCCAGAGAAGGGCAGCGGGGCTGGGGCAGGGTCTGGAGCACAAGTGTGCTGGGGGGCGGCTGAGGGAGCTGGGGGGGCTCAGCCTGGAGAAGAGGAGGCTGAGGGGAGCCCTCATCGCTCTCTGCAGCTGCCTGAGAGGAGGCTGTGGGGAGGGGGGTCGGTCTCTTCTCCCCAGTAACAAGCGATGGGACGAGAGGAAACGGCCTCAAGCTGCGTCAGGGGAGGGTTAGGTTGGGTGTGAGGAGAGATGCCTTCCCTGCCAGAGCGGTCAGGCCCTGGCACAGGCTGCCCAGAGCGGTGGGGAGTCACCGTCCCTGGGGTGCTCAAACACCGTGCAGACGCGGCCCTCGGGGACATGGTTTAGGAGGCCTGGGGGTGTTGGGTTGGTGGTTGGACTTGATGATCCCAGAGGTCTTTTCCAACCTTAATGATTCTATGGTGATAGGCGATAACTCTCTTAGGGTCCCTGTTTATTCCTTGTACTCTCTTTGAGGTTGTTTTTCACTCAGGTCCAGAGCCTTTCAACGCAGGGTTTTCCCTCCTGTATAAGGAATAAAATTCTAAACAACTCACGTACCACTGACAGAAAGAATTTTCAAGCTTTCTCCTCGTTCAGGTCTTCAAAACTTGGGTCTATTTAGCCGAATTGTGGTCATCTTACCAGAGTACCTAACTTAGGTGTTTAGGTATCCTAGGTACCTTCTGGGGTCACTGGAAGGAACTACATACCCTCAGAGTGGATCTTAGGCATGCTGAATCTTTTTTTAAGGTGAGGGCGGTGAGGCACTGGACCAGGTTGCCCAGAGAAGCTGTGGATGCCCCATCCCTGGAAGTGCTCAAGGTCAGGTTGGACGGGGCTTTGAGCAACCTGGTCTAGTGGAAGGTGTCCCTGCTCATTGCCGGGGGTTGGACTAGATGATCTTTCAAGGTTCCTTCCAATGCAAACCATTCTGTGATCCAACACCTCTTTAGGGACTGCAAGGCAACTGTCGTGTCTCAGATACCCCAGTTAGGTGCCTGAGTTTTGGTGGAGTGATGCCAGGCCCAAGTTCCTCAGATCATTTTATCACGTCCCTAGGAGTGTCCAAGGCCAGGTTGGATGGGGCTTTGAACAACCTGGTCTAGTGGAATGTGTCTCTGCCCATGGCAGGGGGTTGGACTAGGTGATCTTCAAAGGTCCCTACCAACCCAAACTATTCTGTGATTCTATGATCTCATTAAACAGGTTTCTTGGTTTAATCCTGATTTGCACTTTGGAAACAGCACTTAAGCCCAGATTCTGTTTATCCCTCAATCTGATTTAGACAGAATCAGCTAATACTAATAAACCCTCATCCTTTCTCCGACAGTATTTCAGTAATTATGGCAGATTGTTAGCGCTACCACAGACAGCGAGGAGAAAAATCTTTTTCCAGCTTTCTTCAAAGTCATGTTGACCTATGCCGGTTCCGTTCCACCCGTTACGGCTCCTATTTCTCCAGCCTAGTAAACCACGGCACGTAGCGCAGCCTCCCCATTCATACATCTATCTCCATCTTCCCCGAGCAGCACTGACTCTTTGGTGCTTGTGCTCTAGGCATGAGCTCTAACACATTATTATCGTCGTTATCCTAATACCCGGTTTCATGTCCTGCACCTGCGGTTTGAACTCCTTCACTTCCACTAATACATAGACATTTCAGCTCTTCTTTTAACAGCGCACTCCCACTGTCCTTTCACTAATTGAATCACCTGCCTAATCAGTCTTCTTGCGTATGAGCACTTTCTTTCTCCTTGCTACCCACCCTTCTGCCCACCGACATGTTTTATCTTCACTTAACTTGCTTTTTTCCTCACTTTTTGTCTTTTTTACCATGACTAGATGTAGACGTGACCTGGGTCTCTCCCACTAAACCACACACACCTTTTCAATCACAAACCAGGAAAAGGCAGAGTGGAGCCGGCTCCATCACATGCAAGTGCTCTTGAGATAACTGATATGGAAACAGGCGAACACAAAAATAGCCGAGATTTGCCAAGCCAGCTAAAGAATCCTGTTGACCACCTCCCAGTAATTTTAAGTTTTCAACTACCTCAGCGCATCCAAAACGACAGCCTGAAATCTCAATTAGATCTTCAGAAAAATACTTGAAAACCAGTTTAGTGTTTCGCTGGTGTGCCAAGAGGTCAGTTAAAATTTGCAGTAGCTGAGGATATCACAAGCATGCGTAGAGCGCTTTATCCTCTCCGGCTGCCTGGGACCATCAGTTGTGGGAAGGGACAGAGACTGTTAATTAACAGGTCGTAATATTCACAGTACTGTATATCCGCTTTTATTAAACACTTCCACTGAGGTCACATCCAGAGTCCTCTGCCGCCTGCGTGCTTTTGAGCTAGATAGAATGAATCCCTGTGTCAAAAAGCTTTGCAATTAACATGTCATTGGCACAAGCCAGGACCTGATTTTTAAATATTCCTTTTTCCAAGATATTTGCAGTCCTGAGGGACACCTGTATTTTATATTCTCCTCTGGAATTAGCACACTAATCAACAGCTGTATTTTCATACATCTTATTTCACCTTTAAAAACCTTTGGGCTTTATGGAGTTTTGGGGGAAGCCGAACCAGGCAGGGCTGGCCAGGCCTGGCTCTCTCTGAAAATCTTCCACAGCCGTGGCCTTTTTAAAAATTCCTCTCTGATTTTCATTTCAAGTGACATTTTATTGGAAAGGATTTTAGCACATTACATCTCAGACTGAGTAAGTCTCTGGATATTGTTAGAAAATTAATAAAGAATGTGAACAGCTTCCTGTATGATGTGTAAGCGATAAACATTCAGAAAACCCTTCCTCCTCCCCTCTCTGCCTGTGAATTGCTCTTCTAAAAATAAAGGGAATGACAGAATTTCTGTATTGTATGACAAGAGAAGCCCTTCAGTCATTTGCAGCAGAGAAAAGCAAATGGCAAGCTTTCTCACAGATGACATTTGGAACTGTTATTAGTGCTACGATGTACGGGCTACATTCTGCTCTCCCTTGCACCGCTGTAATTAGGGGAAAATGGCACTGAAATCAAACAGGCTATTCCTCATACTTCCCAGGGAAACCGAGCATGGAATCGCTGCTTCTCACAGCAGTATTTACTTTTTTATTGCTGCCTCTTCTCTTCCTCACCCAGTCACACACCCTGATACATGTTATTTTCTTAAGCCTCATTCATTATTTAAAAAATTATTAGGTGATGATTTTTGGGGATGTGCATAAACAAGGACAAGGATAGGCTGAGATCAGGAAACTTAATTGCATTTGTAATAGGAGATGGGTTCGGATATAAAGCTGCATTTTCCTGTCAGCATTTTAATTATTTTAAGGAATGTTTGCCTTGACGTACTTTAGCGTTCTGATTTATCCAGCGCTGAAAAATAACACCCAATTCACTGCACAATCAACACAGACAAAAATGAACATTCACTGCCTTTTGGGAGATGTTACGTTGGATACATGGCAGATAACTGCTACGAGGAGAATAAATAACTCAGGAGACAGAAAACGTTATGGAGGTGCCTTTATTTTTCAGTTTACTTCAGCTTCCCTTTGCTTAGTAGAGAATGAAAACTGGTGCAGTTATTTATTGTCTTATATACATGGAGGTGGACAGTCTGGAGCTATATTCATATGGACAGCTGGATATATTGCTTATACCAACACCAGAAAAGCTTAATTGCTTTTGAGAAGGAGCTCAATAATTTTATGAAAGATTAAGTGATGTTCTGTCTGTGAAACATGGATCGTGAAGCTGCAGTCAATGACCCTGGAGACTCCTCTCATTCCTCCCTACCTCTCGAGCCGTGGGGGAAGGAAGGACTGCCAGTACCGTGCCAGATCAATGATCTGCATCTTCTGCTGCTCCGGTTTCAACTGTCACCTGCTCTTAGTGCTTTAGAGGAAGGGTAAGTAAATAAAATATAGCTGGATGATAGTGCTTTTAAGGGGAAATTCCTTCCTTGCTGACTACCAGCTGAAACATAAAATATCATTATAGTCAGTACTTGTACTGAATGCCTCAGAGAGAGCATTATGGCTGTGCCAGGGAAAATGTGGAGCTTCTCCTTCCTTTGTGGCACGAAAAAGGAAGGAATGAATAACTGCAGGGAGCTTGCTGACACCCAGGCCTAAAGGGGCCCTTGTGGATTATCTCCCCCAAACCTGATGCCTGTACTTTCTTTGACCTGACCAGGAAGATGGTCCCTGACGGGCCACCACAGACAGACCATCTCTCCCGGTGGAGAGTTTTGACTAAGCTGAGATTTCCCACCTAGGAAATCTTATCTCCTTCCCTGGTAACACCTACGCTATCTCAAAATGTCTGCCACTAGATTTTAATGTATGCTCATCACCAAGTCCCAAAGCAATGATCGTGTATTGCCTCTCTACAAGTGTACTGGCACAGAAGAGCAGGGGAAGCGGTCCCTTGTCACAGGAAAAGCACGCAGCCACCACGCTCATTGAAAAAAACAAAACAAAACAAACGTCTCTCCTTCCCCCTTACAGCAACTTCCCATCGGTGTGCACCTACTCCCAGCTCACTGACCCGGCGGGCGGCGCTGAGGGCCGGGAGGAAGGGCTGGGGCTGGACGGTGGTTTCTGTGTGGAGACCCTCCCCGCCGCGCTTCCATCCGGGCACTCGCCGCCCGCTCTGCGCGCCAAAACGCCGCCGCCCGCCAACGGCCACTGGCGCATGCGCGGGGCGGGAGCGAGTCCCTAGCGACGGGGCGGGTTGGGAGGGCGGCGGCGCATGCGCAGTAGGGGNNNATGCGCAGTAGGGGGGGGGGCGGGCTCCCGCCGGCCCGGGGCGGCAGCTGTGAGGAGAAGGGGCGGCCGGCCTGCAGCCATGGAGCTGGGAGAGGAGGAGGAAGAAAAAGAAGAAGACGAGGAGGAGGAAGAGCGGGTTCGTGTGAGTACGGGGCCTGCGGAGGGGGTTCGGGCGGGAGGCCTTCGGGAGCAGCGCGGCGGGGAGGTGGTTGCTGCCCTGAGCAGCCCCTCTCCGGCCTTGGGGGGGTGCGTGTGTGTGTGGCTGGCAGGTTTGCTTCCCTGCGGGGGTGTGTGTGGAGAGCGGCCTGATCTCCTCTTCGGCCCCGGGAAGGGGCTATCACCGGCTGATTCAGTGCCCCAGAAAAAGGGGGGTGGGGTGGTGGTGCAGCTGACCTGGGTCCCCCCGCTCCAGTCTCCTGCCCTGGAGAAAAGGGGGGCTGTGACCTGCCTGATCCTTGTCCATCCCCTGCGTTCTTCCCTGGGAAGACCTGTGACCTGGCCTGATTCCTCCTCACTCTCGCATACTCTGCCCTGGAGAGCTGTGGGTTCAGTTGGCTTGGCTGCTAACCCGCCTGGGAAGTCAGCCAGTGGGGCTGGAATGGCCCCTTGGAGTCATTCAAACCCTAGAAGGGCTCATACGTGGCTCTGTGCACTTTGCTGTGTTCGTATCAATGCTGGAGAAGGGGAAGAGGAGATCTTTGGAGATCGTGGGTGTCCCATGGCATTCTGCCACCCCCATGTTCTGGAATCAATGTCTTCCTGAACTTGCCCCTTGTGAAAGCACTGGGAAGCTTCCTCCCTGTGGTACTGCACTGCTCTGGCACCTGGTCTTAACTGTTCTGCTGTTCTCATGGTGGCTTCCAGGCGTGTAAAGGGCTTGTAGCACCTGCACAAGTTCTGCCTCTTGCAGGTGGGAGGCATCTTTGTGTGGGGTGTTTGAACAGCTGATGTCGGACACGGGGGTCTGGAGGTGTTTATGGATGTCAGGTCCACATTTCTGCATTAGGAGAAGTACAAGGGGGCAACCCAAAATGAAAAGTTACAGGGTGATGATCAGTCCAGAGCTTCGTCCTGGAGCTCTGAAGGAACTCGGAGCTGTGACATGGCAACCGGTGGTAGATGTCATATTGATTTTTACAAGCGTTCCCTGGGAAGAACCAAGGATTGGTTCAGGTTTCAGTCTTGTCAGGAAAATGAATAGAAGCTAAAACAGCAAACAGAAACAGCCATGTGAATAAATATGGTGTGTTAAAGGCAAGCCCGGCCTTAATAAATGTGAATATGGGAACTTGGGTAGTGTGGTTGTAATTCAGTTTCCAAAAGCCTTCTGCTGAAGGACCTTCACCGTATGTTTTCAGGAAGTCTAATTTGCCACAGAATAGGATGGACAATCTTTGCCCTACTGTGTATTCTTGGATATATTTAAATAGAATTGAAGTTCATTTGAATGCTGATTTACAGGCAAGTTTCACAGTTAACTTTAAGGTTCGAAGTTGTATGTGGCGTTATGGACCAGTGAACTTGCCTCCTGCTTCTTATTTTACCTTCCTCGTATTCACCATAGGTCAGTTTATTTTGATCTTTCTGGGTGTCAAGTTTTGTTGTTTTACGGTGGCCATCGCTCCCTTCTCTGCGTTTGTTTTGCACTGTGGTTTAATTGCTGCTCTGCCAACCGGAGCTCAGCTCTGGGAATACCAGATGGAGCTGAGCCAAGCTTGTTGCTAGTCTGCTGCTGCTCTTCTGGGTCAAGGGGATGAAGGGCAGATAGACAGTAGGCCGGGGGGATCTTCTGTTTGTCGTAGGATGGCGGCTCTTACACCTTTATTATATATTTCTGTTGCTAGAGACTATTTTAGCTATAATTTCAATTGCAGGTAGGCAGTTGACTGTTAACTCTGGTTAGAATTGGCTTAAGAAACGTTTACTCAACTCTTGCCTCAAGTTTTTGCTTACTGAAGAATGGGACTGTATCTTCCAGCCAAAGTGCCCATTTATGATAATTTAAAGATGTTATGGAACTTTTGGCATCAGGCTCTAGGAGCGAGAAGAAATTCTGTAACCAACATAGTGATACTTTTGACTGTTTATGTTATTTTTTTTGTTTTATCAGTGAAAACAGTTTGTCTGTTTCCTCTTTTAGTTTATTTTTGATTATGAGGATGACTTAAGCCCTGTCCTGCAAAAGTTTTGATTCTACACTTAGCTAAGCAGAGGTATTACGAACAGGATCTAGTAGTGTCAGTTCTTTGGTTCTCATTCTTAAGTGCTGCAAATTGATGGCTACGTTCCCAAAAGTCCATCGTTACTAGAAATTTTTCTTTCTCCTTGTTTGTTTGTTGTTTTTTTTTTTCTTTTTTTTTTTACCTAAGTAGAAACATTAAAATAAAGTACTTCTGCCAGTGGTACCTTTTATTTCAATGGTAATTTGGTATGGAAAAGATAAAGGAATGAGCATTTTTGTAAAAGTCAGAGGACAGTGCAATACAAATTACAGCTCTTGTAAATATGATACAAACAAGCAAACAGAAGTCTAAAAATCAGGGGATACTCATTGCTTTTTCAGTGGTCCAAAGCTGAGCATATAAAGAAGTAGTTGACCTCATTACATAGAAGTGTCGAGGAACGCTGTTAAATGTTCGTATTGGAGTGATGACTTGTATAGCAAGCAGGTACGGGATCTTTGCACAGGAATGAAAAGAAGAGGTCTTGGCTGCCTTGTGTGAAATGAGCTGTTCTGCAATCTCGGGTAGATTCTTAAACTAAATTTTGTCTTTTTTTGGACTAAGTAGAGAAGAGGTTGACGCTTGGAGGGAAGTGAATAGTTTTGATTTTTATCTGTTAGATTGCTGAAGTGGCTGTAGGAGTTTTAACAGATATTAGGAATTTATGTTCTTTGAGGCAGCTGGCCTAGATGGCGGTTGTAGTTCCCTTCCAACTGAGCTATTCTATTCTAATTGCAAATCAGGCTCTTGTCTAGGCTCCCTTTCCCACAAGGGGTTGGACTAGATGATCTTTTAAGATCTCTTCCAACCTGGGCTATTCTATGAAATCCAAAATAATTAGTTCTGAACAAATAGAAGGAGCAATCCAGTTGAGTTCCAAAGAAATGGGACCAACCCATAGTTTCTTTGGCCTCTTTAGGAGACTGGCTGACAGAGTCCCCTGGGAGGCAGTCCTGAAAGGCAAAGGAGTCCAGGAAGGCTGGGCATTCTCCAAGAAGGAAATCTTCAATGCTCAGGAGCAGGCTGTCCCCATGTGCCGAAAGATGACCTGGGCAGGGAGAAGACCGGCCTGGCTGAGCAGAG
>VZTV01042049.1:4285-39379 GCA_013400875.1 Anhinga rufa | reverse complement strand
AAAAAAAAAAAGCTGCTCCATCCTGGAGAGCTCCTAAATGCCTGTGGGCACCTTCCCACGGCTGGCTGGTGTGCAGCCAGGTATTCCACCTGGTGTCAGCTACCAGTGCCTCTGTCATCAAAAAAAGAGTCACTTTCCAGTTTATTAAAGGGTTAAAATTTCCATTATGACTGGTGAAGCATGTAGGTCAACCACTCCGAGAGCTGCTGGTTCCTCCCTCAAGAATTTGATGGACATTAAATGTTTGGAGTGGAAAGCAGATAGTAGTGAGCACGTGGAGATCTTCTCCCTGTATTATCAGTGTAAGAAAAACTGCAGCAGGCCCAAGGAAATGGCTTGTTTAGCATTTGTTTCCTCCAAGGGCTGTTACGGGTGGTTTAGCTCTTGAAAGTTTTCCTCTGCCCTCTGTGGCATGGCCGAGGTGAGAGACCCGTTGCGGGGTCTGCATCATGCTCATCTGGTGCCCCGGGTCACTGCAGCCATCCTGCTAGCAAGCAATAATGACCACAAGCAAAGCTGCTGGGTAAGAAAAGTCCACTTTAAAATTGGATGCTCTGATCCTCACCCTCTATGGGCCAGGCTGGGCAGCGAGTGCAGCCCCAGCACCCAAACTATTTGGGGAGTCACCTTGCCCCAGTAAGAAGGGATGGTTTCGGCGGTGGGTAGCTGGGAGCTACACAGAGGCAGCCAAGCCTCTGTATGCCTGTTCCAGCCAGAGGGTGCCTTTTTGGTGGGAATTAGCCCGTTGGGGCCATGGGCAGGGCAAGGGTCTGGAAAGCCAATAAATTCAGGAACTCCACTTGCTTGGCTGCTTTGTGCAGAGATATAACAGTACCAGCTGGGATATACCCCTCTTGCACATACCTTGAGCATTTACTGTCACCCTCACAACATTTCCTGGATCAGTAGAACTGCTCTTCAGCTATAATTTTTGTTGAAATATCTTGCTTTAAACCTAGAGAGCACCAAAGGAGGCCTCAAATCTGTAAATCAGCTGCACTTTGGAAAACAAATCATCGTGGTGGAGTTTTGCCAAGCTAATTTTCTGTGCCCATTCATTATTTGGTTTTCACTTTCTGAGCTGATTTAAACAGACTGTGCTCTAACTGTACCAGTTGCATCCAAGATATGAGCCTGATTTACACTTTGAAAATGCCAACTGCTCTATGGCTGCCTTTCCAGGAGGATGAAGAGCTATGAAGAGGGGCTGTTCAGCAGCAACCATAGGCCCTATAGACAAGAGCTTGCAGGTTGCCTCTGCTTACCTGATTGAGCTGGTGAGATGTTATTACTGAAAGAAAAGCCGTGATCTTTCCATGTGCTACGGCAAAAGTGTTGTCTTCCACGGAGAAAACAAGGCAGCTCCAACTGTGATTTTCCATTGGGAAATTAGAAGATTAGAAGATACAGTGGAATAAACATCTATGAAGGTAAAGCAACACCTGGGAAAAGGGGTAACAGAGGAGAGGTGATGGAGATGTGGTATTAACATCTACAGTCTGGGAAATGGCAGAGGTAGGGAGGCAGTGTTTGTGGCCTGGGAGAAGAATGGGAAGAAACCAAAGGAAAATTTGGTTCCACCAGCACTGAAACAGCAACAGGGAGGACAACAATGGCTTTCAGTTTTTGTTCTTGGGTTTGGGGGTTTCTTTGGTTCTGAGGTTTCCTATGGTCAAGTGAGACCTGGTGAAAAAGTTACTTGATTCAAACAGTTATCCCGCACCATTAATAACTGTTATTACCATAATTTTGTATTTATTGGAAGTAAACCTGTTCGAAAAATTTTTCAGCCTTCCCAACACTTTTTTTCCCCCCATGACCCGGTGAGATCAGAATCTTTTAATTGCCGTAGCGCGACAGAGCTTCACCTAAAGTATCTTAGTACCAGTTACAAGCAAGGCAATATGAAAGTGGAATTGCTGTCATGCAGTGCAGTTTTCACCCTATGTTTGCAAGTCCTGTAAGTCTGTGTAATTAGACAAGCTTTGAGATGAACCCCACAGCCTCCTTTGCTCATGTGAAAGCCTTTCAGGCTTGCTGAAGGTGATTACAATAATGCTATACTGGCATGTTAAAAACTACCTATAATTTCTAAGAACACACAATTGTTTACATCTACCATAAAGCTTTAAAAAAACAAAGAGCTTTTCTTCAAAGGGAAAATGGGCTTCCTTGTTATTATTATTGCAGCATCCTTGTTTCCCCATCTTGGTGTACAAACAATATCCCTATTTAGGGAGTAGTCTTGTGTACAGAAATATGAAATCCAGGACTGATATATGTGCATGGCTGAAAAAAGAAGCTGGGTATGTAAAACTCTCAGATTTCACATTTGTCCTGGCATAGGATTAAGGAGATTTAAAATAGTTGAACAGGTTCACATAAGAACAATTGTTATAACTTCCATCAGAACCGTATCATTGATATCCTCTTTAGAATGGTTTATGTTGCTAGAAGCAGAATGAAGAAGCCTTTGTGCAAATCCACATTGAGTCACCTGTGCAAAGACTGCGTAGACCTTCACAAAGTGCTTGGAAGAGAAGCTGCTGGAGTTGATGGGACCCGTTTATTCCAACTTCTGTGAAATTTCAGGTACATTTCTCCAACGGTGAATGGAGCAGGAAGGGATCCCCTTGACAAGCTCTTTTATGTGGATAGGAGTTAGTAATGGTAATCACCCTGCTTGGTAATCTGAGTAATAATCACATTGGCCCAGCTCTGATGTTCCTACTGGTACCGCAGTTCACTTTAATGTAGTCAGAAGCATGTGTCCCCTCATCCTTTTTCTATGGTGATGATCACAATCCCTCATTTTGGGTATGTCCTTCCTTCAGGTGGATCCCTTCAGATAGTGTTATCTGCATTTCAATGCCTACTTCCCCCTTGCTGCTGTAAGCATTTTGAGCCGCATCTTCCTAGCATCTTCCTTGCTTTTACTGTTTCCGAGAAGTCATCCTGGTGAGATATCCAGGAACCGAATGTGGTGCCAGGGGCGTTGTAAGTTCCCCAATAAGATGACCTACTGCATTTTAAAAGAGTATGGTTGTGCAAGGACGGGCAGGACAGATGGCTGAACCTGCAGAACGAGTTTCAGCCATAAATGCTCTGAGCACCATAAATGTTCAGTGGCTTTTCTTTTTTTTTTTTTTTTGAAAGCTGAAATATATTTGGGAAGTACTTGTTCAAACTACAGACTCAGTCAAATATTAACAAGTGGAAACTGAGAAAAAAAAAAGATACTTTGAAGGGCTCAAGCATGTGTGGGTTCTTGCTGTATTTGCCTAACTATAATCACTGGGGCCACACTTGCGACAGGCTAAAACGTTGCTGTGAATAGAAAGTATACCATAAGGGTTCTCAAATATGAAAGTGGGGCTGGAACAAAGAGCAGGCACCAGACAGACTTCCCCTGTTAACGATTACCGGCCTGTCACCCTGGTGCCAGCAGTCTCAGAAATCCCGTCAGGAGCAGGCGGCAGTACCTCGCCCAGTGTGACCGGGCTGCTTTGAAACTCTGCCCACAGCCTCACCGTATTCCTCGCTACCGCCTCGTCGTGGGGGAATGAACTTTATCACTCTGCTTTTAAGAGTGTTTGCTTTAAAGATGATTTACCACACTTGACAATTACTGAATTTCCTAAATTCAGCCTGAGGTATTGTTGTTGTTATGTATCTTGCACCATGCAAAGCAGCACCTCGGGCCGCAGAGCTGTAAATCTCTCAGAGCGCAGAAGGTTGCTCTCAATGCACGCTGAAGGTCCTCGAATGCTGCTTCCCTCTGCAGTCCCGCAGCTCAGGGTGTCAGCGGAGACACGGCAAGAGGAAGAAAACAGACCTGTCACCCAGTCTTGCAGGAACATCATCATACCATTGAGTTAGGACTCGCGTCACCATCTTTGTCTGAAGGACATGAGCTACAAAGCCGGTGTAGCAGGGACAAACACACAGCTGAAAATGCTCCAGAATAAGTTTTTGAGCTTTTTTTTTAATTTCTCTTTTTTAGTCCATATTTTATTCTGTTAATCAATGGGGTAGCAACTCCAAAACAATACATACACATTAGTAATGAATGTGATCCATTTTGTGCTAATGTGATTTTCTTTAACTACGTTGTTGCTGACTCAAGCACTACAGGAATGCTCTTCTTCCCCTCAAATGTAAGGCAATACAAAGAGTTATTGTTTCATTTATGTTTTGTTGGGAAAACTACCAAAACCTTTATATTATAACATTTGACAACCGTGTCAACAACATTTCCCTGGACTGCTGCTTGATATATTTTTATTATTTGTTTTCCATAGGTTGGTTCTCTTAATCCGTTCTTATTAAAGTCTTCCACGTTTCAGTAATATTGTCATTGTGTTTCTTTTGAAGGAAGCAAGTGTGTGTACTGAAAGATTAGATTATCCTGTTTAAAAAAAAAAGAGAAAAGGGAGAAATGTCTCAAAATGAAGTACATCAAAAGTAAAAGTAGGTGACAAATGTTAATATTTGCAAAGTGCTTCTGCTTTGATCCTGCATTTCTATTTTTTTAAGAGCTTGACAAATGTGTCCTGTGGTTTGGCTTCAAACCTCTTTGCCTAGTGCTTTACTTGACCCACAGTCCATTTGATCTTCCACTTGTTTTTCCTTCTGTCCAGGAGACCTCAGGACTCGATAAAAGACTAGCTCTTATCTTCCACTTGCTGCTGTTCAGAGGCATCATTTTTCTTTTTTTTTTTTTGGTTGGATTAGGTTATTGTGTCTGTTTGCTTAAGCAGTTTCTAGAGATACTAATTTTGCTGTTATTATTTGGGATGGTTCCCTTCCCATTTCCATGCCACTAACAGCTATATCAGATCAGGATCTGGATTGGATGATTGATTCTGGCACTAGATGTAAGGAAGATGTGGATGCTGGAGTGGCTGGCTTGGATGGCAGGCTGCCACTTCATTTCTATTGTACAATTGCTAGGCACGCTGCATCCAGTACCTGAGCTTACTGTTATTTAACATACCAGACACTTTCAGGGGCTCTGGGAAGGACTTCCCCATGTATAAGGATCCTACTGATCATCTTTGTTTTTCCCAAAGCTATTGAGCACCACTCCAGGTTCTCTCAACTCAATAGTTACAACTGGACACTGGCAGCTGGCCACAGCTGGCTAAAATGCACAGCCCCCAAACGCCCACCTTAGTCTGCCCACTCTGGTCCCAACCTCAGTATTGTCCATCATGTGTCTGATCTCCTGTCTTCACTATGCTGCTTGTCTGATCCCAGTATTGCCCAGCTCAGTAAGACCTGTCCCACTGCCCGATAGCCCAGGCAGACTGGAAGATGCTTCTATGAATACTCACACTGGCCAGAAAAGCCAACATTTGACTTACAGCCTGTTTTATAACATGAGCTTCCCCATTCCCCCTCAAGAGGCCCTCCTCCCAAGAAACCATAAACCACAACTGAAGGAAGCACAGAGGATTGAGCTGCCATTTCAGCCAAGTAGGCCAGGAGGTGCATCATCCTCCAGCCACTCCTCCAGCTCCAGGCATGGGGGCACCTCTCCACGTCTCATCCCTGGGAGCCTCCTGCTGCCTTTAAAGAAATGGAGAATAAACCATAAACTGAAGACAACGATGCCCACTTATGTGTCAGTCTGGGAAGCATCCGCCCCAATCAAACATGCCCCACAACAGCGTTGCCCCGGGACTTCGGGTGACAACAGTGAGGAGAGTGTTATTTGTGCTGCTACCAGGTTTCAGGGCAGCACATCTGCCAGGGCTCGCACATGCTGTACATTTGTTTTCTGGTGACACATTTAGGATATAATTTGCATTGCAGATGTGTGGCTTCTCTGCACTGCACTCAACTTCTGTCCCCGGGAAAAGGTATTGACACAGTGAGATTAATCTCACTGCCGTTGCAAGAGACATGTATGTTTTGAATAAGTATGAGTGTAAGGAAAGAAGGACAGCTCGCTTTTAGGAGCAACACTTACAGTGCCTTGCTTAACTGGAGTGGCTAGGCAGGATGTTATAACAGCAAAAAGACCTTTGTGTCTTTAATGGGAGTATGACACCTGCCACCTCTCCGTCTGTTTCTCTCTCCTGAAGAATACATGCCATCATGTGAGTGAAGAAGAGAAGGTATGCAGCGAGGCAGACCAGGATTCAGGTTTTTATGGGTAAAATTGCCTGTCAATTAAAAAAAAAACAAACAAAACAAAACACATAAAAAGTTCTGAGAATGAGGAAAACCATGATGATGGCACTCAGAGATTCAGAGAGAGCCTAGCTAGGTAAACATTTAATTACTGTAGTGGCCTCCTCTGTGTTCATTATCCCTTTCCATTCACTCATTTTTCACGCGGAGCTATTTCCTTTTGCTCTTACAAGTATACAAATCCTTCTTCTGGCAGCTTTGTATCTTCTAATACTTTGCCCTTAATAAGGCAGTCTGCCTTTTGTGGCGTGGCAGAATGCTTTTCTTCTGGTGAGAACTATTTTGTTTTATTTAAAAAACCACAGCACCAGGATTTTGCACCTTTCTTATTTCAGGGAATATCAGCAGCCAGATCAGCTATTACTTTCCAAAACTGTTTTCACAGGCATTTCCTGAAGACGGACTATCAGATAAAATGCTGACTTTAGCCTTTTCTTTATCCTCTGCGTAGGATATTATTTTATTATACTTGTTTGTTTTTGCAGTTTCTTTTTCTGGGTTTTACTGAAAGCACTTTTGCCAGTGAATCAGGAGATTCGGTGCCAGTGGTGTGTCAAAGAAGCTGTGCATGTCTCTGCTGGATAAATCCCTGACCTTGCTTTATGATTTATAGCCAAACTAAGTTAAACAATTAATCATAATTAAGGAATGAATTAGATTAAAAAAAAAAAAAAAGGCAGTCTTTCCAAGGATTCCTCTGCTTGGGGGATGCCTCTGATGGACAAAGGCTGCTGTAATGTCTCTTATTCCACCTCTCAGTCTGCAGCAGTCCAAATGGAGAGTAGAACTAGCTAATGCTTGGCTCTGTGCTGTGGTCCTCTCCACTGGCTTGCCAGCCTCAGGATGCCAGAAATATTGTCAATCTACCTCTGAACAGGTCCAGTCAATCTTTAACTGTTCAGGTGCTCCTGAGGCTGGAAGTCTGCAGCTTTTACACAATGGTTATCAGCAACTGAATGCAAGAAGATGTAGTTAGTTACTTCTTAAGTACAGTGCTTCTTCATGGGGAAAAGACAAAACCCAACAAAACTATCAAAACCATGCAAAACAGAGGATATAGGCTAACATATAATAATATTAACTGTTTTAATAAAAATAAAGTTTCTGCCCTCCCCTGTAGCCTTCTCTCATGCCCTCTCCCTGCACTGTTATCTGGATACACAAATTTCCTCTCATTTCCTGGAGTGATTCAAGAGAAGACCAGGCATGATCTTTATGCCTGGACACTGGTGCACTCAGCAGTAACTGCTTGATTTCCATGAAGGCGGAATATGCTATTGCCAAAAGAAAAGGTTTACATGAGGTGGAGAGTCGGGGGTCACAAAAAGCAGCCTCTCCAAGGAGCTCCTCTTTTCCTTGGACGAACAACCTGCTGTGTTGTCTCTCTGAACTTCAAGCTAACAGGAAATACATCTTGAGGAAGATGAGAACTTTTGAACCACATCTAACCAGCTGGGACCCAAGGGAGGGGATTCATCCCACTTCATTGAAAGTCAAATGTTTGATTTCAACTAATTGTCCAGATTAATCGATGGCCAGAGAGATTTAATGGCAATGAGCGATTTAACCTAGTTCAGTCTGGACACTTATTCTAGGATGAAACAGGCCACCTTGCAAGGGTGCCTATTTCCCCATAAAAAGACATCTAACTTGCCTAGGTGTGTAACTTTTTCATGGCTCAGAATCCATCCTCCAAATCGTTCACATTTCTCACACATTGCATGGCTTTAATAGATCATTTGTTCCTTAAACTGTTCTCACTCTATGGATGTTACAGGAGGGAGAGTGCAGAAGGCTTGTGCAGGTACAGTGGGTGTGACTGTGCATGTGTGTGCTCCTCCACAGGGGGCAGAAAAGGAGAGTGAGAAATGCAGAGAGAAGAGGATCCAGCATCTTTCTGAAGATCTCTCCAGATTGCTTGTGCTGTGCGCACCTGCACTACTGCTTCTACTCAGCCCTGATGTTTTGTTATCTCCTCCAGATTTTTACCTGCTGCAACCAAATTGGCATGCCAACAGTTCAAAGTCTGTGTTATCTGCCCAGTGTCTATTACAGTCAGGCCCGATCCTTGTCCTAGGATCTATGTAACTAGGTCTAGTTATAATGTTGCTTGTGTAGGTAAGCTATGTAAGTGCATGCATGGGTTAACCTCCTTCATGGACAAGGACTATTTGGTGTCTGAGATGCATATTTCTGTGCCTCTGTGTGGTTATTTTGCTCCTCTGGGTCTCCTATTTCAGCGTGAGCATGACCCTGCCTGGCAGGAGGTTTCCCAGCATCGTGCCTCAGACAGAGCCTGACCCAGGGCAGGGGCAATGCCAGCCATGGCCATTGCAGAAGACCCCTGAGGCTGCACTCATGCGTGCTGGTTCTCCTCAACACTGTGCAATATGGGGAAAGACTGTCTCACTTTTGCATTCATGGAAGAGTGGGTGGCTTTTTGCCTTGGCATGAACAAAGCTAAGAAGCCTCCAGGGAAGATGGAATGGCAGGAAGAAAAGTACGCACAACAGTTTGAAGAATGGAAACTTTTATAAGTTGGGGTGGTTCGGCATTGTTATAACATCTGTCAAGGGTAGGAAATAATACCTTGACCCTTCCCTAGTGCAGCTCAGACAGGTGCTGATACAGTGATGGATGTTACTTACACAAGGATAAAGAGGAGGCAGGAGGAGGGGCTCATTCTCGCCAGAGAAAGGTGCAGATTTAGCAGGTC
This sequence comes from Anhinga rufa, assembly GCA_013400875.1. Lineage (NCBI taxonomy): Eukaryota > Metazoa > Chordata > Aves > Suliformes > Anhingidae > Anhinga > Anhinga rufa. The sequence goes on along the minus strand of VZTV01042049.1, from coordinate 30,465 downwards.
TGGAAATGCTGGGCAAGAGTAGTAAAGGATAAGCATGACAGAAAGCATGTTAAGAGAGGCAGATGAATAGAGCTTAAAAATAAGTAAGTAAGCAGAGTTAATCTATACACCTAAACTTGAACCAACCTCACACTGAAACTTGAAGTTTGAATGTGCACAGATATCTTATGTGAACTATTTTCCATTTTAAGGAAGGGCTGTCATTGCTGGGTCTGACCAGAATTGGCTTGCAAGGTGTAGCACTGAAGTGTCAAGGCAAGATTTGTAGCCTGCCTTGAAACGGGAAATAGTGGAAATCACATGAGAACTTGTGGTGGATTTTTAGTTCCATTTTGGAGAAACAATTTGGTCTTGATCCAGCAAGACAAGTAGCTGTGTCTGACTTTTAAGTGTGTGAGTGGCTCCTTTATTTTTGTGGGACTATGGAGAGGTTCAGTGTTACAGCAAGTACTACACAGGCAGAGAGATACCCCACAAAATCCTTCCTTCACATGATTTTATTAGGCATCCAGGCTTCTGTGAAACACCCAAAATTAGGTGAATGCCATCATCTTGTGAAGTTTGCTATCACCACAAGCTGCCTGGGTTCACTCTTCTGCCCAACAAGATGCCACTAATGTGAATTATGTAAGTAAAACTAGTAATTTTAGTTTAATATTGATTTCTCGTTAGTAGTTTGTTGTTGCCTTCAAACAATTAATTGAACCTTATGCGTTATTTGAGGTATCTGCATATTAGCATTAATCATCAACTGACCAAGGCAAATCTTAAAAGGGATGGGGAAAGAGATAATCTGCCTGTCCCTTCTGCTATTAAGTTTACCTTTCTGCTTGATGCCAAAGGTAGCAGACTCGCTTTCTGTTGTTCTTTCCCACAGATGACTGACATAGCAGTGCCCATCACCAGCACAGCTACCTTTTATGCTCTTGCTCTTCCCAAAATCTGTCCAAGTGGTGGCATACGGGGAAGGAAATCTGCTCTTGTGCCTGCAGAGTGGGGCTGTGGAATGCTGGGCTCCTCTGTGCCCCAGCCTTCCTCCTTGCTCCCCCATCTATCCTTTGCTGCCTACTGTTGCACTTGGAGTCGAGCAGCAAAAGCCAACCTTCCTTTCCCCAAGTCTGAGTTATATCACGCTCCTCTTCCAAGTTGACTTTTCCAACTCAGAAATAAATAGGCATCCCAGTTCTGCTACAGAGTGAGTGGTAGAGGCTGTAAGTGAGGGTCCTGGGCAATTTGGGGCCTTTATACAAGGCTCCTGTAACCCCCTTAGGAAGATGGTCATTATGGCCTTTATTTTGGTCATTACTGTGGCCATAGCCAAAACCCAATTTGCCATAGGTCTTTCTGCTTCGTGCATGAGAGCTCTGGAGGTTTGGTATTCTACCTTACTTGGCTCTCTCATGGTCTTAAATGACAAATCAACAATTCAAGAAAAACGAAGGGCTTCTTTTTTTCCCAGAATAAATGGTCATCTATGAAATGTATCTGAAAAATTCCAGGAGGCCCTCTCTTTTTTAACCCATCACACCCTATAGACCTAGTGCTTTTCTACTGAAAGCAAGTGAGAAGAATTTCTTTCTGCTTAGCTTCTCCATTGTCTTCCCCCACATTTCCCATTTTCTCTTGTGTATTATTATTTTAAACAATGCCTTTTTGGAAAACAAACTCTTTCTAGACATGCTCTGTTAAAAGCAAAACAAAAACACAAAACCAACAATGAATAACAAACTTCCCCCAAATCCCCACAGAAACAAATAAGATGACTTTGAAATTGGAAAGCACTGGCACACAGTGCCACTGAGCCCACGTGTTACAGCCCAGGTAAACCACAGTTGCCCTCCAGTTGCTCTGCTGACTTATTTTTTACTTTCCATTTGATGTTTTTCCATTGAGTCCCAAGGTTTTCAGGTTCAAGCACCAACTTCCACAGAGACCAGCTAATTGGCAATGAGAGATCGGAGTGTGTATAGAAATCATGTTCCTCTGCTTCCTCCCTCCATGTCTTGGTATTTAAAAGGGCTCTCAAGGAAGGTGGCTATAATGAGAAAGGTGGATTAGCGACTATATGCTCATAACTGAGGAGACAAGGGAAAGCTGAGAAAGACCCCACTGAGCTGGAGCAACTGGCATGCACTAGGATCAGGGTTTATTTTTTCCCCAAAGACCAGAGGCTGCTGTTCCTCTTCCTTCAGCCCTCATGAGCTTTCTGAGAAGTAGGTGCCCCATCTGCATAGTGCCACTTGCCCTTCACTACCCCTCAAACCTTTTTGCAGGCAGAGGACAGCTGAGCTCTCCCATTCCAGGCAGGACCCTGAAAATCCCTATTTCCCTGCAGCTTGAGTCCCAGCTAATTATTCTGTGGTGGGCACCATCAAAATAACCATGCTGTGAGAAGGCGCCCTCTTTGCACCACTTAGTGTTCATGAAGGACAGATAGATGGGGGTCAAGGGAAAAAACATGTGTAGTCCTTTCTCATTTTTTTTCAAAACCATACATGACTCTAAATGTTACAGCCTCACCAAGTATTTGGAGACTGTGTTTATGGTCTTACCTTTGGAAGGACCTTAGGCCTAGTAGGTTTATTATGTCATTTTTTCTAGAGGAATTTCTGTATTTTAAACTATCCTCTGGGCCCAGGGCTATATAAAATGCTCAGACACTTTCATTGTGTTCTGGTAATTATGAATATGTTTTAATTTTTTTAATGTCCTGCCACATCTGCGGTATTGATATCACAGGATGGATTTCTCCTGGCAGATACTCCTGGGTAAAGTAGCTTATGTGAGGATCATGCAGCACATACAATTTGTGTGCAGGCAATTGTATATGACCTTCTCTGCATTGTCCTACCAATGACCCCTTCTGTAATCAGGCAGAAATTATGCTCCTGAAGAGTGGGAGGTATTACTGCTTCCATGCTGGCCTGTTCCTGGGCCCCCGCTGCATAGACATTGCCAACAGTAACAAATTGCTGAGTTATGTGCAGCGGTTTAGTGACATCGACTAGTTATTTATTAGAGAGGGAGCTGAGATACCAGTAAAGGGCAAAAGAGGGAATAAAAGAAAAATCCCAAATCAAATGAAATGAAGCTGCCTCACCTAGCAGGCTTCTCACAAAATTGATCTCCCATTTCTCGCTTCTGGATCACACCTTATTTATCTAATGGGGGACCACCTGCAGAGTTTTGAAAGTAAGCCCCTTACAAATAAAGAAACATCCCCAAGGGCTGTGGATAAAGATGACAGGGTTGGACTAAACTGCATTTCCAGAGGTGGCAAATCAGTGTTTTATTGTTTCTTTAGGCACAGTTTCCTAAGCGTAAACTCGGCTATGATATTGACTGCCTCACTCAGAGGCACCTTTCAATGTGAAGAAGTGTGATAAATATAAGGGACCTCTTCCCATGCACTTGAAAGGAGAAGGCAGATCTGAGTGAGGGCCCTGTCTGGTAAAAGCCTCAATGGAGGCCACTGGAGCAACCTTGATTACCATGAGCAGAAAGCCAGGCCCTGTGTTTGTCTTGACTTGAAAAAGAAACTTTGAAGTTTAACACCATGGGTCTATAATGTGGAGTTTCAAAAACAGGAGAAGAGCTGTTTATGATGACCCTTAAATGGTTGTATTGATGTGCAAAAGCAATACCATTAGATTACTGGTCTGCAAAGATAACTAAGTTTCTCCCTCATTGATTCAATTCAGTTTGACCAGAATAGGTTTCTTGCTTGTTTTCTTTCTTCCCTTCCATTGCTTAGTGGTCACCCATATTAATGGTCAGTACATTTAGCTGACACAGAGGCCTGGAGGGCTGGAGACACTCTAGAGATAAAACTGTCAGGTCCTGAAGAGCAAAGAATTTCACAGGCAGAATCAGATGTAGCAGCAACGTGACCCAGACTTGTAAAGATCTGGAGCAGAAGAGTGGGTGGGAAGAGGTGGTGATGCAAACTCCAGGGCATAAAGCAAGCTATGCTGAATAAGGGCCTCTCTCTCTTTCCTGGGCCCTTGCCTGAGCACCAGAGCAACTCGATTTGCTTGTGTGATGCACCAGAGAAGTCAAATGTGTTTTTCAGTTGTATCAGCAACTGTGGCACATGTCCCTGAGAATGGAGACCCAAGGAACTGGTGCTGAGCTCTTTGCTCAAGTTGTCTGTCCAAAATCCCACTGCATGTTGGGGAAGTGGCTTCCCCCAGGCTTTTTGCATGCAGAGGGAGCACCAAAGCAGACAGCCACATTTTTAAATACATGTTGATCTGTGAATTCTGATGTGGAAAAAATAAATTACCTTAATAGTGGCTACAAGCTGCTATTCAGATCTACGTAACCACTGTGTGGATCATGTCTCCAGAATCAAAGTTTGCAATAAAAAAGAAGATTGTTTTGATTCAGGTCAAATCAGCTCCTCCCAAACAAAAACACTGTGCCAAGACCCTGAGCATCAGTGAGGCTTCCAGTTAACAGCTTGGGTGGGTTTGAGGGCTGTATCCGTAGGGACTCACTGCTAAAGCTGCAAAGCTATACATTGCTCATGGGCTAGCCAACCTGTATGCAAGACAGGGGCTGTGCATACCTTCCACAGGGACAACCGCTTCTAGATGTCTTACTTGTGAAATTGTTCATTCTGTAAAAAATAATAAAAAAATAAAATAAAATGTGTTTTTCAACTATAAAGCTTTGAAACACTGGATTATATTTTTCTTTTCTTCTTTCTCTTTTCTCTTTTTCCCATTACATTTTTTGATGGATAGTGCAATAAGTGAGCTCTTTCAGTTTCCCTTTTTCCCCTGTTGCCTCTCCCTGATGTTTCAACATTTCCTTGGCTTTGGAGGTGCACTGACCAGTTAAAGCAAAAATAGGTGGATCCTGAATATGTTTCACTCACCAGAAAGGAAAAGTCCATGGAAGAGGGAAGAAAACTTTTCAAAGTGTTTCACAAGTACAGCTCCCAAAATCAGTTGAAAAGAAAATCTGGTGAGACCGAGACCTGAAAACTGGAAATAACTTTGAAAGTCCATCTTGCCCTTCAAATGGCACTTCTGTCATTTGGCCACCATGCGCAGCAATGCACAGCATGCTTCTCATCACCTTGTGAGCATACGGTGAAAATTTATGGGAAGCTGCAGCGGTTCCAGTCCAACATAATGGGACTTTAATGCTTTTTTTATAGACGTCAGTAACAATGTGTCTAGATCCACCCAAACCCTAAAGCCAAATCAGCTTTGGGATGGAATAGAGGAATTTCATTTTTCCTCACTTTCACTGCTGGGACAGACAGCCTTCCTCCCTTATGAGGTAATTTAATTTTCACATTATGCTTTATGGGATATCCTTTATTTACCTAATGCTTTCCTGTCGAGTCTTTTCAGACTATGAATCTTGTATATTTTATATACACAAAGGTGACTTTTCCTTCCTTTAATGACCGTGGCTTATCAGTGCAGGCAACCGATACTGGACTCATAAATATGTCACTCTTGGGTTTGCGGCAGCCCCTTCTGCTTCGTAAGACTGTTCCTTGCTTCTCGCTCCTCCCTTTTGGTCACTGCATCTCCGTGGTCCACTCGTCCCCTCGACACTGCTGAGCTCATCATTGGCTGGTATAAATAAATCACTGATTTAAGCTGTAGGTGAAAATCATTGTGAAAGGAGCACGCAGAGGAATGTAATACAAGGTCGGTGGAGCCAGAGCCTTCCGACTCCAATTAAATATTTCCTGTAAGTCGGTGCCAATTGTGCATCTTGTAAGAACATTTGAAAGCGGGAGCTTGAACTCTAAGGGACCCTCTCGCCTCGAAACCTGTTTCCTGTTTAACAAGATTTAACAAGCACAACCAAACATGCGCCATCAGCAACAAAAGTCATTGTAAACGGCTCCAATGTGCAAAGGTGCTGGGTTTCCTCTCGGCTCCAAACACCTACCGACCCCGCCAGGCTGTCACGGGGCGGCTGTGATGGGGTGGCACAGTGGCCTGATGCCACAGGACTGGCGTAGGCTCAGCCATTATGCTGAGAGAGGTGGAAGGAAAGAGGGAAAAGGCAGCCTTTTCCAAAGGGTTCAAAGCTTGTTGGGTGAAAGCTTCAAGGCTTGGTCTCACTCTCCCAGGAGTGTTCTACAGAGGATGTGATAACATCTACTCTGTGCTGTCTGCCTCTTCAGCTTGAAACACAGTCTTGCTGCTTACGAGATGCCTCGAAGATATTGCTGTGGTTGAAGACATCACTGTGGTGCCTGAGGCAGGCTGTAGCCCAGGGAGAGCTCCCTGCTCTGGCAAAAAAAGAGGCCCAAAGCACAGATCAGCCACTGCCAGCCTTTGGATGTGCAATCAGATATGGGGAGACTGGTCGTGAGAGCCTCAAAGTTTAGGGTCCACAGGATGCCCGCTTCTGGCTGTAAATGCAATGGAGACACCGAAAACATATTCACTGTGGCCAAGTACTGAGAACACAGTGCTGCTTCCTAGAGGGCTGTACAGTGGTAGAAGACATCCATCCATACACACACACACACACACTCTCATACATAAACTACATACACATAGAAAAAATATGTGTGCATATATATCTATATACATGTAACTGGTACAAATTTCTGTGCATTATGCATATAACTCATACTAGAAGCTCTTGTAGCATATTCCCTGTACCTCTCTCCCTAATTCAAAAGGCCTGGGACTTGGGATGAATCCTCCAGGCACTCCTGAGATAACAACAATAACAATGACCAACAATCCCATCAGTTTACTACAAACCGTAGTGGCATTCATACACCAAAAAAACCACATCTGACCAAAGTTTCCAAGTGCATAGCCCATGTCTTGCCACTCTTCTGCAATCAGCTGCTCTGCCCACCTGTGCCATCCCTACAGTAGCCAACAACCAGGGCAAGGCCTGCGAGCAAAGGGAGGATGAGGATGAAAAAGAGAAAAAAAACGACATAAAGTGTAGCTTAATGTGATGGAGACAGCTCTGTCCTCAGTACTGGTCACACGATGTTAAAGATATTTCAGCCACAGATGTTAAAATAAGAATAATTTTCTTTAAGGAGGTCATGAACTTGATATATAAGATATATTAAAACTGATTTTCCCATTGTCAGGGAGGAGGAGAGGCTTGGGAATTTGATATGGGCTCCTCAGCTACATGTTAAATGGGCTGTTCTTTATTTGAAATCCATCATTATGGTTCGGGGAGGATAGCACCCTTCTGAGAGAAGTCTCCTCAGTCTTTTCCTTGAGTCCCCAGGCCACACTCAACTGGGAGCTGAATCCACCCTCTCTGCCCGTTGTGATGCACAGCTTCAAAGCAACAGGCCTATGTCTCAAAGAAAGGTCTCTGCAACACCCTTGTCACCCAAAGCAGAGATGTGCTGGCATCCCTGCCTTGTGGCTGAGGAGTGGATGCCCCACCGAGGCCTCTGGGATGGTCTTCCTTCCTCTGCAAGCTGCCCACGACCCTTCCTCACCATGGCTTGGGGTAGTTTGTCTCTTCCCATGAGCCATGTCCCAAGCTCAGCCTCTCTGGGTGCTGCCTGGAACCTGGCAGCCTTCTCCAATGTGGACACACACACCAGGAGCGAGGAAGAGCAACTCTAAAACAAGAGCATTCAAACAGTCAGCCTGGTCTTTGCAGGAGCATGTGCCCAAGGATATATTCATATCCTCTGTGCACTGCCAGTCGTGACAAGATGGCAGCTGGCTGCCAGGCTGCAGCGGGCTATTTATATTGCCTCACGTCTGTCATCAACCTGGCGCACGCCCTGTGTGTGCCGGCGGCAAGAGATCAGAGAGGCGGTTTCCCCGTGAGGGACGCGGGCGGGATCTGTGGCCATGTTTGCTTAGGAGGTTTTACCAACCACGGCTTTGCCGACCATGTCTGCCCCGCACTGCAGCTTGGGCTGCTGCTGCGCAGCTGTGGGGAAAGCATCTGGAGATGTTCCTGGACCTGCCTGCCAGGGTGTGTCACCCTGCCCTGGCCTTGCAGGTGAGAAGTCCATCAGGCCATGTCTGCTCCACTAACCCCCTTTCCTGGAAGGCGGAGAAGCGGGCAAGGCTGGCCGATGCTGCAGCCAGTGCAAGCCAATGGTTTGGTCTGGGGCAGAGCTGGGGTTTGGCTGAGATGGGAATTGCTCCCAGTTTCTCTCATCTAGATGTAGAATCACTTGTTGCACAAAAAGGGTGTGTGAGTCTACTTTGGTGCCTGAATGCTGAAGTGTCTAGCTTCATCATCTGAAACTGACTCCAAAATCACGTGTAAAACCAGGACATTGTACAATGCTCTGCTGACTTCAGCAAAGCCACCCGTTCCTGCTGTCTCATCGTGGCATGGGGCAGAAGTGCAATGTTCTGGGATCGTGGGATCTAGCACAGCAAGTGAGAGTTTCGGGGCACTTCTCCAGGGGAGGAGCACGCAGGAGGAAGGTGAGACTCCTGCTTGTGGAACCAACAGTTCAGATATGCGGCTTGGAGGAGACCTGCACAAAATGCCCATGTGCAAAGCAGTGGCACTGGGGAAGACTATATTTCATCTCCATGCATAAAAGGACTTTGATTTGCAGTAAATTTGCACCATGGGCCATAATTGAAATGCTTCAGGCAGTGTTGAAGCAGGACAGCACCTGTAAGCTGAAACTGAGGTGGCTCCCTTGCCATTAAATGCTGGACATAACCTCTGAAAGAAGCAGCCTAAGGAGCCCTAAGCCTCACTAGATAATATACAAGAGGAAAGGAAAGCTGTAACATATTTCCCTTCTGCATGCTGCGACCCTGTTTTCTGAGAGTGTGACTTGGATTTATACAAGGTCTCTGGAGCACAGCTGGGCATTAAAATCAGAAACTCTGTCTTATGTATCTGCTCAGGAGGAAGAGGGGATGAGGTGACTGGCAAACATTTCCAGACAGACGGTGGAGCGGATTAGTACAAAAGAGGATGCAGATCTCGGCTGTTCAGCTGCCAGCAGAAAGGAGGGGGAGTACGGTTAGGCAGTTGGTGGAGAAACAGGTGCAGAGAAGGTTTCCTGATAACCGTGCTGTCATCTTGCTTTGAACCCTCAGCTCCTCAGTAAATCTTCCCTCTTGGAAATCTCTCTTCAAAGTTTCATTTCCTTACGTTCCTAAAATAGTTCTTGATAAGCAACTTGTCCTGCTGGTAAAGCTCTTTTGGTTACTTTCCTAGAAATCTATTTTCATATTTTCTCACTGGGCTTCAGCTGCTTGCATTCACATTTGGAAAAAAAATATTGATGAAAAAGAATCCAGCCAAGGCTTAACACAACAAGAAGGTGAAATGTTTATGTTTAGTAGCACAGCAGGACCTTGTCTGTCAACTGGCTTTCCCAGCAATGTCATAAATTTATGGTGGTAGAACTTGCACCTAACCAGAGGGCCATGGAGAAGGAAATATGAAAACATATTCTTTTGCATGTAAAGGATCTGCAGGAAATACAGACTTTTTACTTTCAGGGGCTTCTTGTAGGGCATTTTGTCTTCAGGCTACAGGCAATTAAAATGGAATAAAGCAGAGGTGGTCAAGCTGTGGTTTTTAAGGCACGAGGAGCCTCTGTGCAGGGCTCAGTTCTCTCACAGGGCTCCTGGGCAATCCCAAATGGTGGGGGAAGAAAACTGGCAAAGTATACTGGGACTAACATGGCTAAATCACATTGTAATCCAGTCCACATCCAGATCATCCCTACCCCATAAGAAGGCAGGGGGAAATCACTGCTATCCCCAAACAATGAACTTCTGCCAGAACTCCTCCCTCAGCTTTCTGATGCCAGTGGCCTTGTGTTGTCCTACAGCTCTCACCTGGAAAAGATTTTGACACACAGCTATGAAGGTTTGCCTGGGGGAAAGTTTGTCATCCTGCTTTGCAGGGCAAGAGTTTTCATGGAGGCTCATAATAATGTGTAAGCCCAGGACTACTACAGGACTGGGGGTGCTGGAGGGAATAAAAGTCTGTGGGTGGGGAGCACTTGGCTGTTTGTGGTCTCTTTAGGTGAACTAACTACCATTCCTTGCAGCAAGCTCAGAGGTCTCTGTACAAAAAGATGCAATAAGGGAATGAGAGGTGATCTTACTGGGATGGCACCAAAAAAGAATGAAATGTTTGCCCCAGAGTGATTTGGATGCATTATTTTAGAAGTGGGTCATCTGATGAGGGCATCTAGGCAAAGAGGCTCTGCTCTTGAGTGCAAAGCTCAGACAGCAGTGGGACAACTGTGGACTGGGAAACCAGATATCAGAACTGATGGTTTCTGTTCTGAAAAAATTTCAGCTCATTTTGAGTGTCTAACAACAGACGAAATAACTAGTGCCAATTCTGAGGCTGTCATTAGAGATACCTGTTTTCACATGATGTGCCAGGACTGTTTTGTAGGGTGAGAAAGGCAGAATGAAAAATGTGCTAAAAGTGACCTGCTCACGACAACCCTGCTTTTAATTCCTCAGCAGCATGGGGCAAAACTGAAAGCCTGATGTGGGCAAGGGCTGTCTGGAGCCCTCAGGACAATTTATCCAGCCCGTCCACCAGCCCTGGTAGCTTTTTCTCCTGGGAACCTCTTGGCAGTGTTACAACCTGCCCACAGTTACCCTTTCTTTCAGGGGACCTTTTTCCTCATCGTGTGAAGCCACACATCCCTCTAGGGCCAGAGAAGGGCCCCTTCCCTTTGGAGAGATGGTGGCTGGGAAGAAGTTGCTGCCCCCCTAAATGGGCCTACCCCTCCCGATGCTGGTTCCATAGCCATCCCAGATGGCTGCACCTTTTTTCCCAGGCAACAGGCAAGGGTCGCATATGTGCACAAGTGCAGCAGGTCTGGAGCACCTCGGTGTCTCCGGGAAGCACATGATGGACTGTGCCTGGCTGTGTGGGTCTGGTGGTTTCATGAGGAAGGGGAGGCACCCCCCAGCCCTCTGCTCCTACTGCAGGAAGATCCAGGGCTCTTCTGAACGGAGACAGGGAAAGAAGCTTACAAGCTTTAACAGTATCCCTTAATAGACAGGTCATCACATTAGCCCATTAGCCCATTAACAAACAGCATATTCCTGTTTGATTTTCATGTATTTCTTCCCACTCATATCTGACATAAACAAAAAACACTGCCCCCAGCTTAGCCCAAAGGTGACCTCTGGGCAATACAGTCTCAGAAGTACCCGAACTGCACACGCCCTAAACATAGACACACATTTTTCTAGAGTCAAGAAGTCTTTTGTGTGGGTTTGCAGTGACTTACAGGCATTTGGGAAGGAATCAAACAGGAACCAAGACAGTAATTCCTCTAGTGTACATCAGATCTTAACAAAATAGCCCCATACCCTGCTTCACCCTCTGTGCTCAGACAACCGCTCTACAAGCAAAAACCTAATTTCTCTGGGGTCAGAAAGGTCCACCATGCCATAGATCATCCTGGAAAATCACATTCATTTGGCCTGACTACAAACTCTGGATCCAATCACTGTCTCATTTAGGTTAATGGTAGTTTCTCATTGTTTCTCATAGTTTCTCACTGAGTGTCATGGCAGCACAAGAAGGTTCTATCCCAGAATGCACCAAGGAGTGATACTTCACAGAATCACAGAATCACAGAACGGTAGGGGTTGGAAGGGACCTCCAGAGATCATCTTGTCCAACCCCCCTGCGTGAGCACGCACACCTAGAGCAGGGGGCACAGGACCGCGTCCAGGCGGGGTGTGAATGTCTCCAGGGAAGGAGACTCCACAGCCTCTCTGGGCAGCCTGTGCCACTGCTCTGGCACCCGCACAGGAAAGAAGTTTTTCCTCATATTCAGGTGGAACTTTCTGTGTTCCAACTTGTGCCCATTGCCCCTTGTCCTGTCATCGGGCACCACTGAGAAGAGTTCAGTCCCATCCTCCTGACACCCACCCTTCAGATACTTAAAAGCATTGATGAAATCCCCCCTCAGTCTTCTCTTCTCCAGGCTGAACAAACCCAGGTCTCTCAGCCTTTCCTCATAAGGGAGATACTCCAGGACCCTGATCATCTTGGTAGCTCTCCGCTGAACTTGCTCAAGCAATTTAAATAATCTTAGAATTAAAAAATTTAAATATTGAATATTTAAGCATCAATGTTGGCATAATTTCCCGACTTACTGAAGATGTGTTCCCTAGTGCTGCAAGAGAGAGGTTCCTGATTGGTGCGTGAATACCATTACGAATGTTTGTTCCCACTTGTCTTAACCCTAATAATTGCAACAAACTGATTTTAAAATAGCGAATCAGGAAAATCCACAGAAATTAGTCACTTTTTTGTGTATACTGCACATACTAAACATGCAGAATGAAGAAAATTTAGAGTCATCAAAGCACAATTTCCAAACAGACTTGCATCATTAAAAAGCCATTAGGCTTCATAGTTCAAGGTTAAGTTTGTTCCCAGAAGATGAGGTAATTTAGTAAAATAATAATGCTCCCATTAAACAAACCCCATAATAGAACTGAGCCTTAGCGGCTGCAAAGGAAGGAAACTGTAACTTCTGTCAAAGCACAGGGATGAGATTAGCATTAATAAAGCATTCCTTACAAAGCAGAATGATAGTATATGGGGGAAGGCACATCCAAATAGCTCTAATTTCCACAATGTTTCCTCTCAGATATGGGCTTTTTAATTAGCCATCGGAAAGAAAACTGAAAGTGTACTTTCTCCTTCGCAGTTTCTCCCTGGCTATTAATCTCAGTGCTGAAAACGGTGCCACCAGTCCATCTTATTGTTATTAGCTAGCGGAGACGTAAAAGAACTACATTCATATTCCTTATCGCAGCCCAGAGGTATTTCCTTTGTGTTATGAGGAGTATTTTGATTAGTTTTGGCTGTGTCTGCAGGGAAGACACAGTTTATATTTTCCACAGCTAAAATAATTTCTAGAAAAAAAGGTTAATTCCAGCACTCACTGGTATTTATTGGTGGGGTTTAATTGCTGAAGGGGTTTTATTGCTGAGCCACAGCTGTTTCTTTTTTAACTCCTTTTGGTTTCATGACTAAGTTTAAGGCAACACATCGATAGTGAATTGTTCCTGGAGCTGGTTGCTGATTTTCAATTAATCATTTATTTGAGGAATGTGACTTTTCTCCCCTGAAACCGCACTGTCCACCAGCAGATGTGGATCATCATTCATTTGCAGAGTCAGAGAGGTATTCTGTTGGAAGGGTTCTCAGAGGACTACCCAGTCCTTTTTTTCCTGTCTTGCCTTCCCCTAAGGTGTTTAACCTGCTCTTAAAAGCACAGGTGATGGGGATTCTCCGCTCTTCTCTGGTGGACCTTTAATGTTGCTGGTACCTTTCTCAATGGGCAGCCCATCACTTCTGTCTGCCAACAGAGAAAAAAATATTCCTTTCCACAGCAGCCTAATTTATGGTATTGAAGCCCATTACCTGAAGACCCACCTACTTTTCCCTTCATCAGACAGACTAGGCAGCCACCACATACTCAATTTCATTCCAGACGATGCAGCAGGTGGGATCTGAGCTTGCAGAGAAGTTTCTAAGTGGCACGTTGCTGCCAATGCCAGATACTCTCCATCCTGCTTGCACCCCATGCTGCCCCGGAGCCAGGGTGGTATGGGGAGCCATGAACAGCATTGTGCTGGGCAGGTGCTGTTCTGCCCACCCCATTGCCTACACACAGACTGGGGTATGTGCATGGGCAGACAAGCGGTTGCAGCAATTTTGCTTTCCAGTAGGAAAAGGTCCCTGGCAAATCTGGTCAAGGCAATTCAGGGTGACGCAGCTCTGTGGTTCCCTGTGGCTTTTTGCCAGATGGAGGGGAAAGGAAAGTGTAATGTTCTCCTTCCCCTCTGCAGAAAGAGGATGTGGTGGCTGGGCTGACAACTCCCAGGTAAGAGCCATGACAGCATCCAAAGCCCTAAAGAAGAAGGTTTGCAACAAACATTGCTGCTCCCTTGTTGTTAAAGCCTTGCCACAGAGAGAAAAAAATTATGGTGCTTCACAGGTGTACAGGTTTTGCTTGAGGGAACCAATGGGAAACATAACCCACTTTTGGGTATAACAGGTGTAACACACTCAGACTTACACTTTCCTTCTTGAGGCTGCTAATTTTGCATGACTAACTTAGCTGAGGAAACCAGATTGAAAAAATCAAATGCTGGCAAAGTTCCCACTGGCTTAAGGAAAAGCAGGGCTTTGTTCTGCTTCGGTTTATCTTTTGTTTCGCCTACAAACCTGAAGTGAGCAGAAGGTTTAGGAGTGCTAATTGGGGATCAGCACAAGTCCCTAAATAATTTTATGACCGCTTTTATTGTTTTGCATGTGGAAAATTTAAAAAAAAACCCAAACAATGGCAAACGGGCCCCTGACTCATGGATTCCTGTCACCTCAGACATTTCCTACTTTGGCAGCCTATGAATATGGCTCCAGATGAAAGATCAGGGTACACTTCACTGTGAATTTATCTTCTGGACCTGTTATTAAGTTCTCCAAGTGCTTTTACTCTCTGCAGTTGCTATTACCCTAAACCATACAGGTCAGGGTTTTGCCTGCTGGAGTGACATGGGCTTGTGTATAGCCCAGGACACCTTTGCTCTCCTAGCTGAGCCATTGCAACATCTCACAAGCAGTGGCAGTCACAGCCTTTGGGCTGTGGAGGGAACTATCAGCACCCCGGGCTGACACCGGCACCCAGGAACTCAGACACCAGGTGCCTGAGCCACCCACCTCTTCTCTTTGTTGCCCTATATCCCCACTCTCCATAGGGTATGCCAGAGCAGCGCTCCTTATTTAGAGGCAGTTAAATACAGTAAGCTAAGCCTGTATTGATGGAAGATTGTGAGCAGATTCCTTCCACTCTTATAGAATATGCCTCAGAAGAGTATTTGTCTACTTCAGGAATCTCGCTGTGCCATACAATCCAGGGAGCAATAAAAAAGGTATCTAAAAAATGTGGCAACAGTGCATAGTCAGCAGTGCTTGAAACCTAAACAGTGTCTTCAGCGACACTGAAAAAAAACGAGCTTCCCACTCTGGAAAAATTCCTGATCCCCAGTTTCCCAAAATGCCATCACAAAACATTATTATCTTGGAACTTCCTATCTCTAGCATGTGTCATTGAAATGGCCTGAATGAAGTTGCTATTTGTAGCATGTAGCTCATGCAAAGCTTGTGTCAGCGGAGCCACTTAATTGCTTTTCTTTGGGGGACTACGCAATTGCCTCCTCTGTAGTAGTTCTCCTTGTCAATGCAGAGATCTCATGACTCACTGTCATGAGGAAGGCTTCTCCTTCCTGCCAGCCATAATAATCAGCTCACTACCAAATCTCTGCTTGCTCCTGCAGATGGGAGGATATCTCCTGTCTTTGATGCTGGCTTCAGGGATGCATCAGAAACGATTGTATTCAAATGAAGGTAGCAAGGTAAGGCCCTTTTCTCCTTTAAGAAACTCTGCAGGATGGTGGTAATAGTAGATAAAATTCCTTATGCTATTCATTAATATTGAATTTTTTCTCGAGTAACTGTTTGGGAAGTATTGCTATGGCTTGATTTGGAGACTCTATAGCCAATGCTGCTTTTCTAACAGATGTTAAAGTAGTGTCAGATAGTGCTGTCACCCAGAGAGGTGACTGAGCATCATCTGTTGCATCATTTATAAATTTATATATATGGAAAGCTATTTATTGGAAGCTACCCCAGGCTCCAGCCATTCTCCTATGAAACCTGACTGAGGAACCCTGTAGTTCCCTCCATCCCTCTCAATTAGTGTAAAGCAGGTGCTTTAAGCTCTGCAAGTGTAAAAAGTGTGTTCCTGAATGAGGGCTAGTATGAACAAGCTCCCCTAAAATATTGAAAATTAATTGTTAAACTCACTCCATTATGAGATTCTCCTTCCAATAACACACTGCTAAAACTCAGGAGCCCACTTCAATTCATGCTGAAGGCATTTAGATTTTAAGGTATTTAACGTGCTGGGGATGGGGGAAATAAACAGGAGAGGGACTGCCTTATACAGACTTCTCTGGGGAGGTTTCTGTAAGTGCCGGGTGCTGGCAGCTGTTGGAATGGGACATGAGGTGAGGGAGGTCTTTGATGGCTCAGTCCAGCAGTTCTCTTCTTTCTGCAGGTTTCTCAGGTCTCCCCCATCCTCTACTGTCTTTCTCTTTTTACCTTCCTTCCTTCTAGCTCCAGGGGAGGCCCTCACCTGCTCGCTAGGCACTATATAACGTCTCCCACACTTCCTCTGAAGAAACGCATATTGGGTTATAAACCATCTAGTGAAGGGTGGTTGCTTCAGGTGGGCAGTCAAACTAAAACACACTTCTGGAGGAGATCTGCTGCTTTGGTTTATACTGGATTTTTATAAGAGTGCATGACATCTGCTCCCTGATGGCCAGGCAGCTTCAGCAAGCCAAAGGCAATGGTAGTTTAGCCTGTGATGCTACCAGAGCAGCCTTCATCTCTCACACCGTCAAGGCCTGCTGGCTTTGCCAGCTACCAGAGCTTATGCTGCTGCATAAAGAAAAAAGTCCAGGAGCTGTTTTTTTATGGGGTTGACCCAATCTGTCAGTCCATGAACCACCTTTAGAAGATGCGCATGATGCACACCCACCTCAGTGGCGATGGAGTAGCGCCCAACAAAGTTCTGCGGGGTACAGATGAAACATTCCCTGGCTCACAGCAAGACGAAAGGGTGATAACAGCAGCACCCAGGAACATTCCCCTTCCCACCTACTGCCACCACCTTCTCTCTCTCGAAAACACAAACAAGCCAACACAATTTGCATTTTCATAGCTGGGAGTAAGTGATTTCTAGATTAATGAGCATTGCTATTTATATCTAAATAATCACAGTTCTAAACAACTGCTTGGAGGCATCAGCATGGAAGGTAAGATTCTGGGCTGTGATTTGGAGGGATTCAGGCAACGTTTGTCATCAGAAGAAGGAAAACACCTCTCATCCAAACTACAAAAATACTTTGCCGTATTTTGGACAAACTGAGGGAAGCTGGAAGAAGACAGATATGAGAGCAGTGTATGCAGACTTGGCTTGCTTTGCATAGCGTGCTGGCCTTAACCCTATTCATAGTGATTATTTTTGCTAAGCAGCTTCCTTTAACTGTCTTATGTGATACAACTCTGCTTGGGACTTGGTCACCACGCTGTACTGCCCAGATCCATAGGGTACCCAGCATCGTTCTTCCCAGGCCAGACCATGCGGAGAGTCCTTGCAAGCCAGCTCTCCCCTCACTGCCTTTGGCTGAGTTTCTGCAAAGTGTATCTCATGGCTCAGCGCAGAGCTTGCAAGGTCACTTAAATCTCTCTGACCCCTTAATGAAGTTTTTAAAAGGGCTTCATAAATCTTCATCACTGAGAACTGCTTAAAGCTCTGCAGGGTTTCTCCAGTGGCATTAACCACTAAAATAAGTAGACAGGCTCAGGTACATTTATTGCATTCATCTTCATTATTCCATGGGTTTTCCTTCTTTCTACTCTTTTACATAAGCTACAGCCAGGAAAAGGAGCGCAGGAGTGGGAGCTCTGAGTCAGTACTGCCTGTCTGGCAGTTTGTAACCATCCACTATGACTATGTCAGACCAGTCCTCTTCTTAGGAATGTTTTCTGTGCAGGCAGCAACTGTATGCTCATCATTTAGATTTCCATAGTTAAACCATCATATTGTTCCTCATTTGGGAAAGAACCTGATTTTTGCCTACCCTCTGAAAGCATGCCTTAGGTCACAATCTGACAGCTCCAAAACAGATTAGTTGCCTGCCTGCCTTTCTATTTATTTTCCTGGAATTTTGGTTGACTTTGGTAACAGCTTTTTATGAGTAGCATGAATCTTCTCTGAAATAACTGCCAGCTTGATGGATATGTAAGCATTACTAGGAAAATACATTATTTAAAAAAATAATTGTTTACATACCATATATTGTGGTCTCCAGAGTGAGTGTGAAGATTCTGTGTACTCTGTATGGGTTGTTTGATGCTTCATCTCTGGGAAGCGAGGACAGAAAAGGCATGAATGAGGTTCACAGAAAACAGAAAAATACTCCGGTGCAGGTAAAGTCACTGAAATCAGTGAGAGCCTATCCTCCCTGTGTGATGGGTAGGAGGTTAGAAATGGCAGATAAACATGAAGGAAGTTTATATCTCACCATAGTTTGAAGAAATGGTTCCAGGGCTAGTTCTGCAGACAATGAAGGACTAAGGCTCCACAGAGCTCTTGAAGGGTTGCAGGTCCTCGTGGTTCAACCTGGTCCAGCCAAGCTCAGGCCACCCCATTCCATCACAAAATCACACTGTTGTGAGCCAGATGATTTTCAAGGGTGACTTTTCATTAGGTGTTCTTTTTATGCCATCAAGATACAGTAGAGTGCCATGGAAATGCTCCTTTAGAGCATTGTTTTAAACTTATTTTCATTACAAGAAGGCCTACTAACCTCAGGGAGGACTGGAACTATTGTACCTGGAGTAGAAGAGAAGCAATACACTTGTGCAGGCAAACAAGGTCTTCTTATTGAAAAGTTCAGTTTGACAACGAAGCCTTAAATCTGCCAAAAGTACCAGTCATCAGTCATCTAGGTCCCTAGTCTAGGTCAAGACTGGAAGGGAAAATAATGGCTGGTGAACATGGTGGAGGCTCAAAACCTAGACTGTCATGTGTGGGGTGAGTTACCTGAGGCACTAAAGGAGAGGTCCAAACCCACCTAAATTGGTATTTCTTCCATTGACTTCAGTGGGTTCTGGGTGATGTCATGCTGTAATGCTGTCACACATGAACAAATCAGATGATTGCTTTTAATATAGGGAACTGTAGGATGAGTTATATGATATACTGTGTTGTCTGCTCTAGAATGCATCGGTTAATAATGTGCTAGGGACACACTTTTACCCTAGTGGGGAGAATATTAGATATTATCTGACTTCCTGTACGCTAAATGCTCTGCAAGTTTGCCCAAATGCTTCCATAGCTGTATCCAAAAATTCAAATTGGATTGTAGCTTTTGAGTCCTCAAGAGACAAAAATCACAGGCAGAGGGCAGAAGAAATCAAAGGGCCGCCATTGCCTGAGGTCCATGAAGTGGCAGGAAGTTGGAGAGATAAGAAAGGAGATTTAAGCAAGTGAATCATGGCCTATGCTTTAAGAAAAGATGGAAGAACCCCAAATCCTGGCCAAAATGACTCAGCAGAAGTTCTTACTCAGTCCTGAATCACATACACATCTTGATCCTTAGCATGTAAGCAAAACACGTAAGGCTGTGATCAGAGACCCGCAAGGGAACACAGCTGAGGCATGTAGGTGGGTGCTGCCCTATGGTCAAGGCTTTGTCCCTGACCATATGCCTGCTCCTAACCCTGTCCATTTAAGCCTTCCGCTGACTGAAAGTTAGCCATCTAAATAAATGTCTTTAAGGATAAAGGCCTCATGATTCAGCTGAGACTTTGCCTACACTGTGTTTCTCCATGATATAACTCACATGACTGCAAATCTCTAATGTAAATGAACCAGGCTGGTGTAAGAAAGCAACGCTGGTCCAGCACTTTTGTACTAGGGATTTTGCAGCAGAGATGCTACATGGCTATGAAAACAGTCAGGAAAGGTAAAGTTTAAGCTCATACAATGAACTATCACACTGTAGTCCCATGATACGCTGCCTTTGACAGCTAAGCTGCTGCAACCAGCTCCTGCTCCAGACATTTGTTCCTACCTCTGGCCTGCAGTTTGTCACCTCCTCAGTCATGCCAAAACAACTGCGTGTAGAGCAGTGCTTAAATCAGAGCACTAAAGTGATGGAAGTTAAAAATAAACCATTCGTGGGAGGAGGAGAGGGAGAGCTATTTTTAATTGTAATAATTTCAATGGTCTTTCTTCCAGTGTGGTCCCACAAGGAATTTCATTAACTGGAAGAAGGCAGTGGATTGCTGTGCTGGCACCCGTGTGACTCCTCCAGGCAGAAAAGTTCCTCCTGGCAGCGGGACAGGATTTCTTAAGCCAGGATTGCACCAAGGCCATTGTGCTGTAGAATTGCACCTTCCAACATGCAGAATTATGTCTTCCCTACCTGGGCCAACGTCTCCTAGGCTCTCCATTTGCTATTCTGTCTCCTAGATCCTCACAGCATTCATTTTAAAAAGTATTGTATGCGAGCCAGCATTATTATTAATAAAAACACATAAAGAGACGCTGAGGTTTTTTCCTGTTTTATAAACAAATAATCATTCTGAACATTAGCCTCCTCCACAATTTGCTCTAGTATGGCTAGATGTCACCCATTAAAATCTATTCAAATACAAAATGCACAGTAAACAGAGAATAAAAAACTTCAGAAGAGATGAAAAAGCCAGTTTTATTTAATGAAGTTCGTTACATGATCAACAAAGAAAATATTTGTATGTTCCTTAAATAGCATTAAAAGTTCAAGGAAAAATATCTGAAAAGAGTTCAAAAGGTTGCAGCGCAGCTATGATTTGGAACTTCGGAGAATAATTCAGCAACTTGCTTTTGTTTTGGTCTTGGTCATTTCTGCTCTTTGATGAGCTTTGCTGTGAGTGAGTGAGTTGTATGTGCAGAGCCTTGGTTATGTCTTACGGTTCAGGCACCTCAATGATTTGTTTCTGTTTGAACATGAAACACATCCACTTGCATCCAAATGCTTCTGCTGCATTACTCCAGAGAGGCGCTGTGCCAGTGACGCATGTAAAATACAAAGCAGCTTTCAAACTGCTGTTCTGTTTTGAAATAAGTAATTAATTGCGCTTTTTTTGGTGTTATTATTAAATGTTTTCTGTGATATTGGCTGAGTTTTGAAGCACTTTTCAGTGCTTCAAAAATGGGGCAGCAGTTTAATTTCCAGCACACAGAAAAATGAAGTAGTATCTTGAGTCCCACATCAAGGCATCCTCCTTTGGGACTCCTGATCTATGTGCTGGATCGCGCCAGTTTCTGGATACTTGGGTGTACAGGCAGGATTTAAATTTAAGATACTAGACTCTGAGTATGTTTAGTATGTCCTTCAATTCTCTTCTAATAAATAGAGCCAAGGGCATAGTGAGTCAGTTTCATAATTAGATGATATAATTGTCTCATGAACTCTGTACAAATTACCTCTTCTCTGTATTGTTTTTGCAGTGTATTGTTTTTCTTGAATAATATGGCACATATCCAGTTTATATTGCAGTCAATAAATTACCCCAGTTTATAGCTTGATGGCCCACAAATGAATAACAGACATAAACAGAAATAATTAAGTCATTAGCCTTTTTAATACTGTCAGTATTCTTCATTTAGGCCATTAAATTTATTTTTAATTATGAAGGAATTTCCTTAAAAGCATCTTTTTGCTCTTTTTTTTTTTTTTTTACCAAGAGGTAACCACAGATGAACCACTTTGCTCAGCTTTTAACAAATTTGTGATTCTAAGGTTGACACTAGAGTGTAATGATGTAAAGGAAATTGCATTTTATTACATTTTAATTAAATAGGTCAACTCGTGCAGGCCTTTCTCCAGCAAAACTCCCACTGGAGTTTGGTCCTTCATCATTAAACTTTATTTACTTCTTGAGCTTTAGACAGGAGGTTTCTGCTTTCCAAATAGAGGACTGATAAGATAATTTAATTCATTAAATGGTGTATTTTTGACAGTCCCGCTGACAGATACTGGGAAGCATTGTAATGCTGAATACCATAAAGGATATCCATTGTCATTCCTTTTAGTGAAGTGTAATTCTAGGTGTGCTGGACTGTGCTTTTATGCAGAGCTGGGCGGGTTCAGGGCAGCCCATGAGCCAGCCTCTGAAACCCCATGGGGTGCTTGGCCATAGCTCTGAGCCTGCTTTGGGGGTACGGACCCAGGGTGGCACTTCTTCATTGTGCTGAGGAAGAGCACATTTGGGGGCCCTGTTGCCTCCTGGACCCTGCTGCCATCCTGGGGTGCCGGGGCCAGGGTGCACATCCCATCTTCCAGGCAGCAAGGAGGTAGGTAGGTTCTCCCCTTGCATTGCACCTGGGCAATGGCACCCCTCCTTGTTACTGCAGCTCTGGCCTTCTGCACTGACTCGCTGACTCCAAACTTTTCTCTTTTTCTATTTTTTCTGTTTGCTTAAAAACAGTAAGGGAGCCCTGAATAAGATTGTTTCCATCAGCCTCCCCTTCCCACCCACTAAGCATTTCTCTCCAATTCTACCCTCGATAACAAAATGGCCAACATATTCTGCTTTCACTGTCATAACACTGGCTGTAACATGACGAATTCAGCCGAAATACTCACATTTAACATCCAACCAAGCTCTTCCAAAGCTGGTCCTGCTCATTTGGTCCAAGCATGTAACCCCATTAAATTCAGGGGGCCTCCTTTTCCAGCTCAGGTTTAATTGTTTACTTTCCAATTCTCTCTGTAGATTCTTCCTAGTCACCTCTGTGTTCCACAAGTCCAAATGCTGCGCTATGGTTAGCGTATTTCTGTACAGAATATTTTTAACCTTTGAGTAGCTACAGCTCAGAACCGTTAGTTTCTCCTCTCTACACTTACTAGAGGAAACATTTGTGGAAGATGTGTCACCTTCTGGACCTCAGAGGCACATGTAGTTCCAAGCAGGCACAAGCAAAATATAGGGTTTTCCATTTCTTGTCAGCAGAAATTAAGTTAATTTGTTTGGAAAACTACTGCTAAAGGAAATGTCATTCAACAATTCTGTTGAAGCTATCAAAAGCAAAACCGAATGGATTTGAAAACTTAACACAGGTCACAGACATGGTTTGTTAGATGAGTAGTTACTATTCCTGTAGGTAGTAAGAACTAGAATAAGAGCATAGCTTAAATTCTTGTTTTAGGCTGAATTACACCCCCCTCCGGTTCCATAAGTGAAATATCTTAGAGCATATTCATGTTAGTCCTTACCTTTTCCAGTTAAAAATGTTTAAAGCTTTAAACCCAGAGCATAGACAGCAGTTTAAGCTAGTTCAGGGGCTGTTGCTTTCTTTGTACACCGGTGACCAAGCAGAAAACAAGAGGTTTTGCTGCAGTTTCTGGTGGCTGAGAAGAGAAGAGAAGAGGTGCTGAGATCTTGGCTTCTGGTCCAGGAAGGACAAATCTCTCGTACCACCCCAGATGTGACCCTGTTACCAAACTGAAAGAGAGAGGAAAATGCAAAACACTTTGTCTGCCCTCTCAAGAATTACCTTGTTGGTAATTTATGTCCAAGTTGATCTTTTTCTTTAAAGGGTTAAATAATTCAAAAACAGCATGGAAAGCTTTACTTTGGATAAAAGGAAATGTTTTGTCTCAGATGAGCTTTTCTTGGAGGGAGTTTGGCTTAGTGTAGAAGCTGACAAACTTTGATTTATGTAATATTACCTAAAGCTGTGGTTGCTACAGACCGGTTGGTGGTCTGTGGGAAGTGGTACTGTGCCAGTGTCACGTTTGGGGCACTTGGGGGAAAGCAGAAAATAGTGAGACAAAAGCCCTCAAGCCAGATGAGCACTGCTGAGTTTTCATCTCCCAGCACTCCCAGGGCTCTGATAGTCCTCCTCTGTCGGATTTAGCTGTGATGCCATAAGATGCTACTGCTGTAACTGCTCTTGTCCTCCTTTCTGCTGGGGCCACTGGCCCCGAGAAGTAAGGGCAATGTGGGTTTATAGGGCTGTGCTGGCCATGGAGCTGGGATCTGCCATCTCTAGTGTACATGCAATGGCATGGCACCTGCATCGTAAAGAGGTGGTGTTAAACTTGACACAGCCTGACATGAAACACAGAGAGCTTCTACGTTACCTTTACTGTTGTTAAGTTCATTACAGGAACTATGGTAGTTGCCGAGTTAGTGCTGACTGGGTTTGTTTGGGACCAGCAGCTTCCAAGCCATGACAACAGAAGGCTCTGCATTAGCTGTCTCAGTATTCACCTGGGTTTTGGGACAGGATCTGCTTAAAGCCAGCTTGGTTAAGCTGCAACCATGACTTGAAGGGCTGAGTGGCAATTCTTGTTGTTAACCTCAGAACTGATCCATTAGCAAGGTTTATTGCTTCAACAGGAGGTCTGTGGAACTGGCTCTTTGTGCTTTGGTCATCAGGAACGAGGATGAATTCCAGCTGAATGAGTAGCCTCAGACCATTTTAGGATCTGGATAAACGAGCAGAGACACAGAAGCAGGGCTTCTTTGTAAGCACTGTTTCACATGCACTCGGATCGGTGTACGATTCACTATCAGAAAACCCGACCTACAGCAATGTCACAGTGAAAACGCACTGCTGCAAAGCACGTAATATCAGTACATTTATAGTAAAGCTTCTTTTGCGTTATTTCACAGGTGAATAGTACAGCTGTGTCTGGCTAAACTTATGTTTGATTGTCATCAGTAAATGCTAAATGCATAATCCAGATACCATCCTGGTTACTGATGGATGTTAGCAGCACATCCCCGAAGTTATCCTGCAATACTGTTGCAGGGTACTACGTTCAGAGTTTATTGACAATGCCTAGGTTTGTTGTTTTTTTTTCTTCGAAATAGTAGTCACTGTACAGCCTGCCATCACACTGATTTACTCTGAGGATTGGTTACTTCAGAAAAAGGCTGCTAACTCTATATTAGGAATACCGAAAAAAACCCAAACAACACAGTAACATTGGGATTACTCCCATCTACTTTGCTACTACTGTGTTACTTTAAATACTAAAATATAGTATATATGCATACATATATATGCCCATCAAGGATGATAAATTAAGAAATTATGTGTGTAAAATGTATGGATGTAAAAAAAACGTAAGAAATTATTACAGCTTAAAAAAAAATCCTTTTGTATATCAGACTACACTACTTCTTGCTCGTATTCATCTAGTTGGAATTTAAAATAAAGTCGTTTGACTCCTTAAAATTCAAATCATCTGTCACCTTTTAAAATAAGTCAATAACAGCAGTGGAAGAATACATTATAGCCACCGAGTTATCAGCGTCTTTGGGGACAATCGGCTTTGAAATTGTTCTTTTTATTGTTTGAAAAGAACTATGCCCTTTAATAATGAATCGAAAATTCAAGGTGCCCAGCAATGAGGGCTGTACAAAACCAACCTTTTCCTAGAGTAATCGAAAAGTGCGAATTATTTGCACAGCCCCTTCGGTCCTGGAGGTTTAAGGGAAATAGATAAACACTGCCAGTGATTACACGAACGAAATGGAAATTGCGGTATTCACACGGCTAACGTATACATTTATATTCTTAACTGCAAATAGAGGGCTGTGCCCGCGAAGCCATTAGCGCCGGCCGGGGGGGTGGGGGGGAGGGAAACCAAGCCAAAAACACCAAGAAGGGTAAGGAAAGCGAGAAGGGAAGGAAGGCGTCGCCTCCTCGGAGGTGAACTGGCGGCACCTCTCATCCGTGGGCCGGCGGGGATGGGACCCGCCTGGCCGGGACCTGCCTCCGCGGCTCCCTCCGAGCCCTCCTTATATCAAAGGAAGGGAAAAGCCGGCGTCTGCGGGGCGGGGGGGGGACAGGCAAAGCACGGGGGGGCACACGCGTCTCGTCGGAAACCTCCCCCCCGTCTCCTGGGTCTCTATCCTGCCTCCCGCGGGATGCTCGGAGGCAGGAGCCATCCGCCTACTTTTTATAGCAGCGGGGAGCAAGGCTCTTACTGGGCTATCTAATTCCTCCGAGCTGTTAAGTCTGAAGTCACTGATTCTGTGATGTGGTGGTTTTGATTTGTTTTTCCAATCCAGTAGGAATTGCATTTACAGAACTGGTCAGACTCGCTCTGGAAGATATTATTTTAACGTTTTAAAATCAACTTTCATTCCAAGCAGGAACAAAATCCCAGATTTTGACATTTTCTCACGAAAGCAGCAACTGAAAAATTATTAGTTTGGCTCAAGGGAAGCGTTTTGCTTAGGAAAGATTGCAAATTTCGTTTGGGTTTGGGTGGGTTTTAAATTATTATTATTATTATTATTTGGCACTTGGTCTCGGACGTTTCGGTAAGGCAGGTAAACGGTAAGGAAAAGGGTTTCAAAAAGGGAAGGCGAGGGGCTGCCACGGTGCCCCCCGAAACGGAGCGGCTCCACGGGGCTCAGCACGGACACGCGTGAAACGGAGCTACTCCTGCAACACGCCAACAGGAGGACGGATTCATTTGCCGCCGTGGAAAACACTTCGCCGAAAGCTTATGACCAGTTCTGATGGTTTATTAAAATAAATTTCCTGGGCAGAGATATAAGAAATCCATGATGCTGGG
>VZTV01042043.1:35702-48613 GCA_013400875.1 Anhinga rufa | reverse complement strand
TCACTTCCCCAGGTTTGGTTTGTTCTCTAGAGCGCTGGGGCAAACGTGGGCGGGCAACAATTAGCAATGAGGCTTCAGCAGCCGAGCTAATGAAGATGCCGCTTGTACTACCCGAAAACCAGCAGCTGCCTCCAGCTTCTCCCTCCTGGGCCGATCTGCGGTGGGGAGGGACACCCGCTGCGGGGTAGTCCCCTTGCACGGGACGGCCTCATGGGGCTCTCGGCAGGCTCCGCCGGGCGGAGGCGGGATGCGCAGCTGCCTTCCCTTCCTCCAGACCTGCCCGTTGCACCAGGACCTTCCCGGAGGCACCGAGCACCCTCTTGCCCAGGTCCTGCCTCAGAGAGCAGGACCCCGATCTCTCCTCGCGTCTCTGGTGCATGAGCAGATCTTCACAGCCTCGCTGCAACTTGCTGCTTTCTTTTGTCTTGCTAATTAACTTCTCCAGCTCTCGTGGTGTGCCATCTGCCCCTCGCATGAGGGCACATGCTCGCCGCTCCTGCCAGCGCAGGCAGCCGGTGACGGTTCCCGTGGGATGAAGATGTATCTGCCTTGCTCCCTCCCAGCACCTTCTGGTGCTTCCCTGGCTCCGCCGGAGCCCAGCTCTTTCTCCTGCCAACCTGCACGTCTTCAGCCCTGTAATTGAAAACCTCTTCTCTCCTTTCTCAGGGTGTGTGTCTAGTTACGCCTGTTAGGATTGCAGCCTCTCTGGTTGACGGAGGGGACTGGAGAGGGCGGTTGGGTCCCTTCCCTGCCTGCGGCCCCGGAGACCCGGTGCCTGGCTCTGAGCTGGGTTTGTGCAGAGCGTGGCTATGGGGAGGGCGGCGAGGTGGGTGCTGCAGCCCGTGCCCGCCCGGGGGCACCAGTGACGGAGCGTCCTGCAGGCAGGAGGTGTTTCAGGGGGTCTCTGTGCTGGGCGCGGGGCGAGCGCTGTGGGAGCCCCCTTCTCCTGGAGAGCTTACGCTCTAACAAAATGACTCTCAAGGCATGTGAGAGATAACAGACATTTCTAAGTGATGTTGAGATGCTAACGCTGCTCAGGGAAAAAAAAAAGCTGAGTTTGGCTTTATTTTTGCTGCTCGGTAAGAGAGTACATTTTATTCAGTGTTGGCAGCAGCAAGAGAAGAATAACTGTCATCCATATCCCTCTGCAGTTGTCTGACTAGCAGATGAGATCTTTTGTCAATAAAAATGTATTAACTTGCTGGAAGCTGTTAGGGGAAGCTGTCAAGGGCAGGTTTTATCTGTGGCCACAGGTTTGACATGGAAGCAGCCCAAGCCGCGGTGCTCGTGCCCGCAGGTGTGTTAGTGGCTGGTGTGCTGCCGGCCGTGCTCGGGGACCGCTTGCCCTTCCACAGCCAAGGTCCGGGCACGGGAGCTGCCTGCATCCCTCAGGCCCTGCGCTCTGCGAGGTTTTCTGTGGCTGTGATACCGTAAATGATAGAAAAACAGCTTTGGTATCACTTACTGGTGCAGCGGTATCAATCATCTTTAAAATGTGGCATGCTGAAGCGATCTTCCACGGAGCTACGATATTGGTAGGAAAGGTAGCCCAAGCCTTTGTCGTCTTGCCTTGAGCAGGACCTGTGTTTTCCTCTTACGTGCGACCTCTTTCAGTGGAGTCTCTGCGGTTTATCACGGCTCTTTTCGTTGAAACAAAGACCCATCACACTTGGTCCTTAACTTCCTTGCTTGGTTTTATGCCGGGACTTGGAGCTGTTTCTCACCAAAGGCATATTTCCAGCCCTATGTGAGCAGGTGGGAAGATGCGGGAGGTGCATCCCCAGGGCAGCAGCTCCCGGCTGCAGGCCCTGGGCAGGGCAGGGCAGGCGAGTGCTGCCAAAAGCCTGCCCTCCCCAAAAGCCTGCCCTCCCTCCCCAAAAGCAGGGGTCCCCGTCTCGGGCCACACGTGCCTTCATTTCATCTTTCCCCTGCCACCTCCTGCCTTCGGAGAGAAGACTTTGCACGTAAGAGGCGGCTGCCGGAGCCGTCCCTGTCCCATTCCCGTCCCTGACCCAGCCTCTTGCAAACCGTCACTTCCCTGGAGGGAACGACAGGCTTTTCTCTCCAGCATCACCTTTCGAGTCACCATTAGGCCACTTCTGTCTCTGCTGGGAGTTGTTCCTTTCGTTGTCCCTAAGGTACTGGGGGGGGTTTTCCCCAGGGGAAGCGTGGGAACAGAATGCGAGGGCTTTGGTTTTACGTCCGCCGCATGGGTTTCATTAGGTGCAGACAGCAAGCTGCCGCTGTGTTGTATTTGCTCTGCTATCGCGCTGCTTACATCGCTATGAAATTCACCTTCAAATAGTCTCTTCACATGAACTGTGTTAATTCTTCTTGGGAAGAGGTGATTAAAAGCTTTCTCTGCAGTGAGATGGAGAAAGCAGGGGTGCATGATTTTGAATCAAACCTCTGTGGCTGTTCTGTAGAGCCCAGGAAGTTTTGACAGCACAACGGATTACAGCAGCATCAGCCCCTCGGGTGCAGGTCTGGGCCGCCCGCATCCCCGGGGCAGGCGGCGCGGTGCGCCGGGAGGGCGATGGGACCTGGGGAAGCCTAAGTGCCTTCATATATGGCTTATTTTAGAGATGAACCCAAGCGAGCTGGATGCGTTTTAAAAGTGCTTTACGGCTCAGACTGCTGGGCCTGAGGAAGGCTCTGGTCCTCCCTCTGCCTCCCACCCGCTCCCTGCCCCAGCGGGAGGCAATGCCTGCGCCCCCCCCGAGCCCGGATGAAGGCCCCGACAGCATCCAGCACGGCGTTTGCAGCTCCGGGCACGACAGAGGGCGGCTGCCCTTGCCAGGACACGGACCTGGCACGGCAAGTAGCTGAGGCAAAAGGCCCTTGCGTGCCAGTGGGCGCCGTGCTGCCCTGCCGCTCTGCTCGCCCCGCTCGGCTCCCGCGCCTGGGCTCGCTGCTCTCTGGCGAGCCCCTGCCCAGCGCCGTCCTGACAGACGGCTGCAAAAGAGCGAGCGGACTCCTGACCACCAGAAGCGGTGAATAAATTGTCGATCTGGTCAATGCCAGCAGCTGCCTGCCTGCGCGTAATTGGTAAGCAGCGGCTCCTGCATCAGCACCTCCATCAGGGTTCAGCGGGGGAGCGTACAGTGCATCGATGTGGCTGCTCAGCGAGCGCGGTGGTGGGTTTGACCCTGAAGAAAGGCACAGGTGATTGCTGAGCCTGAATAAGGGCTGCGCTCAGAGTGCCTTGAAGGCCACGACTTGATTACTCGCTCATGAATCAAATTTCTCGCGTTCCTGGGAGAGCAGGAGAGCTCTGGCTGCTGGCAGTGCGGACCCGCAGAGCCGCAGGCTGTGACGGCCGCCTGTGCCCGCGCGGGGACGCCGGGGCCAGCGTGCGTAGGAGCGACTGGAGGTGCGTGTGGTTCTGGGGGAAGGCAGGGGCTGCGGGTTTTGCTCCGCGAGCCAGGCACACGATAAGTCAGGGGTGCAATATTGCACTGGCTCATTTCAGACCAGAAGCCTGCTGTCAGGTTGAGAAGCAGAAGCCGGCCGCCTCTGACGGGCCGGCGCTTGCAGGGTACCGGTTCAAAGCCAGCAGCTGCTCCTCTCCTTCCCCGACACACGCTCTGGCTCCCGCGTTCGGGCTCGCATCCTCAGGACGCACACGCGTCCCCCCTCTCGGAGGATGACAGGTCTGCGGCAGCGCTGATTAGAAAGGTCAGAGCCTCTCGGTGCAGGAAAACACTTAATGGCATTTCTCAGTTCTGCTCCAAAGAAAGCTTTTTCTGTCCTGTTCTTCAGGGACGGCTCTGCGCTGGTAGGGTGGAGGAGGAGGAGCCTTTTCTTTTCTTGGCAAACTTCTTTTTAACCATTCTTGTTTTAAGTCTCAGCATCTGCATACGCAGTGATTCCGTCATCCCTGTCTCTGTGGTACAAAAATAGTCTCTTTGTAAAATGACTTCAGCCTTGTTCGAAAACGCTATCCAGAATTTCCAGTTTCTGGCACCTTCTAAAGCACCGGTCAAGGTGACATGGGCTCCCCCACGCCCCGGCAGCCCCAGAGGCGGCTCTGCCTCCCCGCGCCCGGCTGCCTCCGTCGCCCTCGCACCCTTTGGGCTCCGGGTGCCGGGTCTCTCCAAAAGAGCCCCTCGGGGGTGGGAGCAGAAGGTGAAGCCTGAAGTGCCCCCGTGGGGGATCCGGCTCCCCCCGAGCGGAGGGTCCCTGCTCGCGGGGCCGGGTGCCGAGGGGGCGGTTTGGAAGCCTGCGGCCGTTCCTGTGCCAGCGCGCTCTTGCCGCCGCAGCGCTGCTCGGTGCCTGCTTTTCTTTCCTAGCGCTGGCTTTTTTAACTCTCGGTTCCAGTGGGAATTTAACATCCTTCGCATGAAGTGGAAATTGTCTTATTTTGCATTAAGCTTGTGTTTTTTATGAATGACTAAAGCTTTCATTCGCCTAAACAGGAATATCTGTTTCTAGAAGGGAACACAGAAACTGGAGCACTCGGGGGCGATTCCTCCCCGTGTTCACACGCCGGGGTTTGACTGGCACGTGGCTTCTGCTAGAGCTGCCCCCGCGCCCTCCTCCCCACCGCCCTCGTCCTGCTGCCCGGAGGGCCGGCAGCGGTGGGCCGATGCCCGAGCATCCCCGGGGATGCCCCGCTCCGCAGCGTGCTGTGGCGGGGGGTGCATGGGTCAGTGCCCGGGGGGCTCTGCAGGGTGCGTGGGTCGGTGTCCGACTGGCCGGCCAGAGACCTCCTTCCTCCTGGGATGGCGGCAAAGGACAGCTTTTTGTTTTCTCGTGCCCAGGGAGGTAGCCCAAGTGTCCTGGTGGGCTTGTGGGTGCTGCCCCCGTGCTCGCAGGCTGATTAAAGAGCTCCGTGCTGTACAGGAGACGGTCCTGAGCTGCTGTACAAACAGAGCTCGGGTTATAAAATCACGCAGGGTACGTTTTCAAGGGCTTTCCACTGCGTCCAGTGGAAGGGTCTGACTAAACCCGTAAGCCTCTGTAAAAGGCGCGCGTGTTTATCGAGGCGTCCGTGCGCGCTTTGGGCAGCGGCGCTGGGTGTGACTGGGTGCACGGCACCCTGCGTGCCGTCGGCTGCCCGGCTCGAGCCGCGGCTGCCCGTGGTCAGCCTGCCCGAAGCTTTCACGGTGGGGGACGTTCCCCCCTTACCTCCTCTTCTAGCCTGACATCCAGGTTTAAGTTTTCTGTGCTCTCCCATCTCTGGGGAGCGCAAAAGGCTTTCGAATGCACAGGGGTGTTTAATGAACTGTCTTTTGGGGAGCAGAAGACAGGCTAATGGTGAGCCCTCGTCCCCTCAGGCTTCCTGCCACACCGCCGACACACCAGGCAGAGACGCGTTGCCCTCTGCGTCTGGAAGTGGTTCGCTTAGGGTTAAATGTGAGATGTTTTCAGTTTCAAGTACAATAAATTTCCTGAAGTGTGTACCGAATCCCGTGCACTTACAGCTTGTGAATTAAATGAAGCTCCGTTACTTCTCCACCTTTCTGGTATCACTCAAGTTATCTGGGATGCTGTGAAATAATGCACAATATTAGTGATTAATGCAGCTGAAAGCTTCAATGCAATAGCAGTAAGAAAATTAATTTTAGGGGAAGGTAATGTATTGGCAGCTTTGTCATAGCTCGGTTCTGACTCCTCTCTTTCTTTATTTACTTAGCTTACCATGCCCTGAAAAGGTGTCTTTCCTAATGCCCAGGCACTCTTCCAGGCCATTAAAAAGCCAGGCAGCTCAAATGACCAAGCCAGGAGCTATGCCTCATCCCCAACCCATCTCAGCAATTAACCTGAGATGTAGCTGAGCCAGCTGCTACTTGCCGTAGCCTTCCCCCTTGCCGGTGTGCGTGCTGCTCCCGAGCGTGCTGCGCGCCCGGGCAGGCTGCCCCAGCACGCTGCTCTGCAAAGCTGTGCTGCTTTGGGCCCCCGTGCCGAGCGGCACTGCCCACCCCGGCATCGGCCTTGGCTCGGCCCCGGTGTGCCGTGGTCCCGCCGTGACGCCCCTGCCCCTCCGCCGGGGCTCCTCCAGCTCCCGGGCAGGGCCGTGAGTAGCAAGCTGCTGCTGGGGCTCTGCGTTTGCTGCCCCAGCTTCTCCAGTAAGCCCCGCAACCTAAACCAGTGCTGTCCCTGCTGCTTTGGGGCCAGCAGGAGACATTCTGTTGCTTAGTCCTGTCTCCTGCCTAACTTTGTGTTGTCCTGAAGTTGCTTTTCATTGGGCTGAATAACTGAGCTGTGGTCAGGGCTTCCAGAATTGTCTTGTCTTGCACGGAAGATACTGAAGATACTGAGAAATACCTTGGTCTGCCTCAGTCATTGTTCCAGTGCTTGATCATACCTCCCTGTTGAGAAGCTGTTTCTCACTTGGATTTCACAGAATCCCAGCGTGGCGGGGGCTGGCAGGGCCCTCCGGAGCTCCCCCCGTCCAGCCCCTGCGTGAGCAGCACCCCCAGAGCAGGGGCACAGGACCGCGTCCAGGCGGGGTGGGAATGGCTCCAGGGAAGGAGACTCCACAGCCTCTCTGGGCAGCCTGGGCCGCTGCTCTGGCACCCGCACAGCAAAGGGGTTTTGCCTCAGATTTCAGTGGAACTTCCCGTGTTCCAGCTTGTGCCCGGTGCCCCTTGTCCTGTCGTCGGGCACCGCTGAGAAGAGCCCAGTCCCACCCTCCTGACACCCGCCCTTCAGACACTGATCAGCACTGAGGAGATCCCCCTCAGCCTTCTCTTCTCCAGGCTGAACAAGCCCAGGTCTCTCAGCCTTTCCTCCCCAGGGAGATGCTCCATCCCCTGAGCATCCTTGTGGCTCTGCGCTGGCCTTGCTCCAGCAGCTCCCTGTCCTTCTGGCACTGGGGGCCCAGCACTGGACACAGCACCCCAGCTGCGGCCTCCCCAGGGCAGAGCAGAGGGGCAGGATGGCCTCCCTCGCCCTGCTGCCCACACTCCTGTCCATGCAGCCCAGGACACCGCTGCCCTTCTTGGCCCCGAGGGCCCAGCGCTGGCTCAGGGGCACTGGCTGCCCACCAGCACTGCCAGGGCCTTCTCAGCAGAGCCGCTTCCCAGCAGGGCAGCCCCAGCCTGTGCTGGTGCCGGGGGCTGTTCCTCCCCAGGGGCAGCACCTTGCCCTTGCTCCTGGTGAATCCCATGAGGTTCCCTCGGCCCAGCTCTCCAGCCTGCCCAGGGCTCGCTGGATGGCAGCACACCCTTCTGCCGTATCAGCCGCTCCTCCCAGCTTGGTGTCATCGGCGAACTTGCTGAGGCTGCCCTCCATCCCTTCATCCAGGTCACTGATGGATGTGCTGAACAGGACTGGTCCCAGTACAGACCCCGGGGGACTCCACTAGTCACTGGCCTCCAGCCAGACTCTGTCCCGTTGATGACAACTCTCTGGGCTCTGTTGTTGAGCCAGTTCTCCATCCACCTCACTGTCCACTCATCCAACCCACACTTCCTTAGCTTTCTTTGGCTTTAACTTCTGTAGACCCTTGTTGGAGCCCGGGAGCCCTGTTTTCAAGGTGCCTCTGCGAGACTGCAAACAGGGGATAAACCGGGCTCTCCTGGTTTTGCATGCTCTTCTGTTGCAGAAGAGTCTGCGTTGGTTTTAAGAAAGCTCAAATATTGAAGTATGCCCTAAGCAGCTTGATTCCCTAGGAGCGTGCTGGGGAGGGGTTGGCACCAGAGCACAAAGGTGTTTACTGGGTGGTCTTAATGTAGATGGAAATCATGGGTGCGTGTTTTTTGCTTTACTCCGCCGGGTTGACGCAGAGGTTGAGTAGTGTCCGGCCCTTATGTTGGCTCTTACGTACCAATTTCACCTGGTGTTTTCTATGGCCAAGTTATTTAAAAACAATAAATCCCTGGACAAGGCAATACATTGCTTTTCCATTGTTATGGAAACACATAGAAAGAGTAATAAAGCTGGATCTTGGCGACTGTTGGAAAAGGTCCACATCAGTTGGTGGCGGTTGACTGAAGTCCATTAACAGCACCTCCGAAGCCAGCTGGCACATGGAATGCGGAGAGCGGTGGTGCCTTGCCAATATTTGATGCAAGTTTATAATCTTCATTTTTCATTTTCCTCCTAGGATCCCCGGAGCAAACACAAATTTAAAATCCACACGTACTCCAGCCCCACCTTCTGTGACCACTGCGGGTCGTTGCTGTACGGGCTCATTCACCAGGGGATGAAA
Organism: Anhinga rufa; assembly: GCA_013400875.1. Taxonomy (NCBI): domain Eukaryota; kingdom Metazoa; phylum Chordata; class Aves; order Suliformes; family Anhingidae; genus Anhinga; species Anhinga rufa. Next base: position 40,455 of record VZTV01042043.1, on the reverse strand, counting down.
TGTGACAGTAAGTGATGTGACTGGTGGCTGCGGTTGCAGCAGCGGGGGGCTCTGGCACCCAGTGGGGGGCTTTGGCACCCTCAGGTCCTGGGCAGGGGCTCCCAGCCCGCCTGAGCTGCCGTCGAGAGCCCGTCCCCTCTGCTGCTGGTGCGGAGCACGCCGCAGGGCTGCCTGGTGCCCGAGGGGCCGGGCACGAGTGGGCACCTTCTCACCTCTCGTGGGGAGCCCTCGTGGGTCCTGCATGGAGAGGGGAGGGAAAGGCATCGGGCCAGGGGCATCCTGCCCGCACCCTCCCTGCGGCATCGCCCACATAACGCCTGCGGCATCGCCCGCAGCGTCGTCCGCACCCCGCCCCGCGACGTTGCCTGCACCCCCCCGCAGTGTCGCCTGCATGCCCCCTGTAGCATCCCCCTGCAGCGTTGCCCGCATCCCCCCTGCAGTGTCACCCGCATCCCCCTGCAGTGTCACCCACATCCCCCCGCAGCGTCACCCGCATCCCCCTGCAGTGTCACCCACATCCCCCCGCAGCGTCACCCGCATCCCCCTGCAGTGTCACCCACATCCCCCCGCAGCGTCGCCCGCATCCCCCCTGCAGCATCCTCTCCGGTTCTCGGTGCTCTGCAGTGCCGGCTCCGACTGACACCCTGTGGCCGTGGCGGTGCCTGCTGCGGTGACAGCCTCTCCAGAGCCCAAGGCACAAGCACAGGGCTGGCCTGGGGCACGGGAGTACCTGGGGAATTATTGTACAGGGAGGAGAAAATGGGGGATGACAGGAGAGGGAGAGGATGGAGAGAGATCCGTTATTTTCCGAGTTAATCTTGTATGTTCCTATTTAAAAGGACTGTGAATATACAGCGTCTGCTTACATGCTTACACCGTCTGCGGGGAACAGCATACTCTGCTGCTCACCATGTGCCGGCTTCCTCATAAATATAGAAGCTTGCTGACTTTTGTGGGAACAGTGTATTCATTATCACCTTTAAAATGTTACCAAGTGGAAGTGAATTTAAAATACAATTTTTTATCTATATTTTTTATATTTTATATATCTGAATTTTTATACGTGTGCATATGTACACACATAAGCAAGTAACTTTTAATGCCCCATATCAGCTCCTGGTGAGTCCAGCTGAATACCCAGCATTGCACCATGGGTGTGGTGGAAGAGAAGTTTGATAAACCAGCAGAACTCGAGTAATTAGAGTAAGGGCTAAAAGCCCCGGGAATCTCTGTAGGCAAGACCCAGAACTGCTGGTGGTGGCGGGTCCCTGTGTCCGTGCAGGGCTCGGCCGGAGTCTCTGGCTGCGTTTGAAGGTCCTTCTGCTCATGTTTATCTCGGAACCCCTCACAAACATCCTCATTTAGAAGGAGAACAAGTTCTTCCCCCCCGCCCATCCCTTCTGAGGAGCCCGGGAGCTTTGGCAGAGGCGACAGGAGTGCTGACTGTCCCTTTCTTTCTCTCCGCCCCACAGCCTGCATGATGAACGTGCACAAGCGCTGCGTGATGAACGTCCCCAGTCTGTGTGGGACGGACCACACTGAGCGTCGGGGACGGATATACATCAGGGCTGACATCGAGAAGGATGTGCTCACCGTCGTAGGTAGGTGTGTGACCCAGGTACAGGCCCCGCACGTGGGGCCGCCCGCTTGCCCCTCGCTGCTGGCGTGTGCCGTGCCGACAGCGGTGCCGGCCACGGCAGGTCCGGGGAGCGCAGTGCCCAGCGTCTGAGTGGTCAGGAGCAGGCGCTGGCAAGGCTTTGAGCCTTCTCCGGGCACGCTCCTGCCCTCTGGCAAGCACCGGCTGGGGCTCCAGGGGCCATCTGTACTAAATAGATTTTCCAGCTATACACTTTTCAAGCTGCTTTTTGAATCATGTAAAATTCCAGCATCCGCAGCATCCTGGGAAGGGGTGGCAGAAAGCTCCCCCGTTTAGCTGTGCTGTGTGAAAAAGTGTGGTGTTTGTATTGTGCTGTCGGTCTGCCGAGCGTCCGTTTCCTGCTGTGCCTTCAACGGTACCCGGGCCCATACAGGTCTCGGTGGGAATCTCGGATGGCCCTCTTACCTAGAGCTTTGCAACCTTCTGCCACCGATTTGGAGGCTCCACGGCCTCCCCCTCTAGCCGGGGCATGTGCTGCCTTCCCCGGTGCTCGGAGGCTGTTGGGGCGGGCTGTCCCTGCCATGTGGCACCGCAGGGCGCAGGGGGACGTCGGCCCCTCCGCGCTGCCCTGGTGAAGGTACCTGCTGTTCTGCACGTTTCCTTGCTGTTTCCCGGCCCCGATGGAGGGCTGGAGCAGGGCGTAGTGCTCGCAGGGTGGCTGGCGTGGATGGAGGGGGGCTGGCGTGGCTCCGTGGGCTGTGTGGATCCGCCACCCTGGTGATGGGTGGCAGGCAGGAGCCGTCCTGCGCGGGTGCATCCCCAGGGGAGGTGCAGAGCGGCAGTGCCGTCTCACAGTGTCCACCTCTGGGGATCGCCAGGCGGTGGGAGATGGGGCCGGAGGAGGCTGCAGGCAGCCGGGCAGTGCCGGGCTCAGCAGAGGCCCCTGCCCCGAGTATCCCAGCGACCCAACGGCCACCCATGGGGAAACCCCTTGTCCCCCATCCTGGTCTCCTCTGTCCTGGAACTCCTCCGTTCTCGGTTTGTGGCAGGAAACAGGATTATCCCATCTCTCGAGGCTTTTGCCACCCAGATTTTTAGTTCCCAGAAGATATAGCTTCCCCCGTGACCTGTAAGCATCTTACGAAACATAAGCTGTATTCTTGTAAAGCCTCTTGTCCCCTGCGTGGAGGGATCAGACCGAAGATGTGACTCTCTCTGTCGGGTGCTGGTGATGGCATCTCGCAGTGTGGGTGCTGGCAGGGGTAGGGGGCAGGGAGAGCTCTCCGCGGGCAGCTTGCGGAAGAGCTGGGGTTCGTCTCACGAAGGCTGAGCCCAGCGTTGCTCCGGGGAAGGAGGTTCCTGCCCACGCTGGGTACCCAGGCGGCTCCGGGAGGTTACAGTCTCTGCAGGGGGCTGCTGAGCTGTGCGTGGTTATTCGCAGGATGATTTAAGACTTTGGGGTGTAAAATGTCATTACCTGCCCACGCCGCAAAGGTCAGCCGCCCCGGGGGGTACCGGGCTGATGACGCTGGTAGCGAGGACCGGATCCTTCTCTCGTCCCACCAGCGCGGGCTGGCTCCTGCTGGAGGAGTCTGGTTTCCAGCACCCTGCGGGGCGGCTGGGCTGGCAGCAGGAGATGCCGCGACAGCCGCAGGGTTTGCTTTGGCGGGCTGGGGTCGGCGCTGAGGCGTCCCGCTGCGCTCAGCGACTCTAACGGGCGCTTTATCCCCCGGGGAGAGTCCGAGGCTGCGGGGCTGTCGAGGTCTCGCTGCTCTGGGCTGACACCGCCTCGCTTGGGAGGGCAGGCGCGGCAGAGCGGATCCGAACGGAGACGGCTACGGCGCGTGTGGTCCCGGCGTGGGGGCTCCAGCCCTCCCAAACCAGCCCTGCCTGCCTCTCCTCTGCTTCGGCGAGGGGTGGCCCGAGCCAGGGGAGCGTTGGTCCGCGCTGGGCACAGCGGCTCCCGCGCCTCGTGGAGGTGCCCGAGGGTGGGCAGGCGGGGGCACGGGTGGCCGCAGCCTCACGTAAGGGAGGGCTCAGGTGTGGTCCCGGAGCGCGGAGGAGAGCCAGGATCCTTTCTGGCCTAGAGAGCCGTCAGAAAGGTTTTCAAGAAAAATACCAAGTTATTGAAGATACTAACGAAAAATGGAAAAAAGCTGTGTTGGTTTGTTTTTTTTAATTATTCTATTTTCTCTTTAATTTTACTTGTCCTTAGAGGAGAGCTTCAGTGAACCGCTCAGAACTTTCTTTCACAGAAGTCCTGCTTCCCAGGCGCCTTCCCTTCCGAGGATGAGGCAGGACTGGTACCCAGGCTCCTCTCAGAGGCCAGGCGGGGGCCGGCGGGGCGCAGAGCCCACCCTCCCGCTGGCACCACGGGCTCCCTGGCACCGGAGCCCTGTTCCCATAGCTCCGAAGGCAGGGGAGAAACTCCCCCGGCCCCTTTCTGTGCAGCTGGATTTTCTTTTCTTCAGCTGAGTTTGAAAGACTGTTTTATTTCTGGCCCTTTATGGAGGTGTTGGTGAAAACATGTCATCTGTTGGCTTTTCTAGAAAGGCAGGGAAACGCACTGTGCTCTCCAGCTCTGCTGCATAGCTAATGAAGGAGTGGGAGCGCTTTGAGAGAGGAGAGCCTGTGCGCTGGCTGCCGAGCCCTGCCTTCCCTCCTGCCCCTCCTCCGGGCAGGCGAGGGGCTCGGGATTTTTGCTCCAGAAGTCGGACAGGGGGTGGCAAGGTCTGCTCGGACCCATAGCAAACGTGGTCCCCCAGCCCTCGGGAGACGCGGGAGCCACGTGCCGTGCAGACGGCAGGCTGGGCGCCGCGGTTGCTGGCTCTGGCTCCTCTCCAGTGGGTCAGCAGAGATTTCCGTTCCCCCGGTGGCTGCTTCAAAAAGGCAAAGCTCTCAAATGACGGCTGGGCTTGTATTGCCAGGTTTTTGGCAGGGAGAGGCCAGATCCTGACAGTTTGGCCCTCGAGCTGTGGCCAGGGCTTGTCGCAGAGGTGGCGGAAGGCATGGCGGAGGGGGGTGGTCAGGGTTTGAGCGGCCGGGGGCTTCGCGTGCCGAGCGGCGCGGGGTCCGGCTGGGCTGGAAGAGCCGCGGCGTGGCTGGCGGCCGCGCGTGGAGGCAGCTTCGGCACGGCCGGGGCGGCGGGCCCCTCGG